>JAUPFR010000020.1:630479-647035 GCA_036925125.1 Oreortyx pictus | reverse complement strand
TCCCCTCTCCACTCCACTCCACTCCACACCACACCTCTCCTCCACTCCACTCCACTCCACTCCACTCCACTCCACTCCACTCCACTCCACTCCACTCCACTCCACTCCACTCCACTCCACTAAACCCACTCCACTCCACTCCACTCGTTTACTCCTCTCCACTCCACTACTCCACTCCACTCCACACCACTCCACTCCACACCTCTCCACTCCACTCACACCTCGCCACTCCACTCAACCCACACCTCTCCACTCCACTCCACTCCACTCCACTCCACTCCACTCCACTCCACTCACTCCACTCACTCCACTCCACTCCACTCACTGCACTCCACTCCGTTTACTCCTCTCCACTCCACTACTCCACTCCACTCCACACCACTCCACTCCACTCCACTCCACTCCACTCCACTCCACACCTCTCCACTCCACTCCACACCTCTCACTCCACTCCACACCACACCTCTCCACTCCACTCCACTCCACTCCACTCCACTCCACTCCACTCCACTCCACTCACTCCACTCCACTCCGTTCTACTCCACTCCACTCCCTCACTCCACTCACCCACTCCTCTCCACTCCACTCCACTCCACTCCACTCCACTCCACTCACTCCACTCCACTCCACACCACACCTCTCCACTCCACTCCACTCCACTCACTCCACTCCACTCCACCCACTCCACTCCACTCCACTCCTTCACTCCTCCACTCCACTCCACTCCACTCCACTCCACTCCACTCCACTCCACTCCACCTCCACTCACTCCTCTCCTTCACTCCACTCCACTCACTCCACTCCTTCTCCACTCCACTCCACTCCACTCCACTCCACTCCTCTCCACTCCACTCTCCACTCACTCACTCACTCTACTCCACGCCACTCCACTCACTCCCTCCACTCCACTCTCACTCCACTCCTCTCCACTCCACTCCACTCCACTCCACTCCACTCCACTCCACTCCACTCCACTCACTCCACTCCACTCCACTCACTCACTCACTCCACTCCACTCCACTCCTTCCTCCTCTCCACTCACTCCACCACTCCACTCCACTCCACTCCATCACTCCTCTCCACTCCACTCCACTCCACTCCACTCCACTCCACTCACTCCACTCCACTCCACTCCACTCCTCTCCACTCCACTCCATCACTCCACTCCACTCCACTCCACTCCACTCCCACTCCTCTCCACTCCACTCCACTCCACTCCCACTCCACTCCACTCCACTCCACTCCACTCCACTCTCACTCCACTCCACTCCACTCCACTCCACTCCACCCTCTCCACTCCACTCCACTCCACGTACTCCTCCACTCCACTCCACTCCACTCACTCCACTCCACTCCACTCCACCTCACTCCACTCCACTCCATCTCCTCTCCACTCCACTCCACTCCACTCCACTCCACTCCACTCCACTCGCTTTACTCCTCCTCCGTCTCCACTCCACTCACTCCACTCCACTCCACTCACTCCACTCCACTCCACTCCACTCCACTCCACTCCACACTCTCCACTCCACACCACACCTCTCCACTCCACTCTCCACTCCACTCCACTCCACTCCACTCCACTCCCCACTCCACTCCACTCCACTCCGACTCACTCCACTCCACTCCACTCCACTCCACTCCACTCCACTCCACTCCACTCCACTCCACCACTCCACTCCACTCCACTCCTCTCCACTCCACTCCACTCCCTACTCCACTCCACTCCACTCCACTCCACTCCACTCCACTCCACTCCACTCCACTCCACTCCACTCCACTCCGTTACTCCTCTCCACTCCACTCACACTCCACTCCACTCCACTCCACTCCACTCCACTCCACTCCACTCTCCACTCCACTCCACACCTCTCACTCCACACCTCTCCACTCCACTCCACTCCACTCCACTCCACTCCACTCCACTCACTCCACTCCACTCCACTCCACTCCACTCCACTCCTCTCCACTCCACTCCTCCACTCCACTCCACTCCACTCCCACTCCACTCCGTTACTCCACTCCACTCCACCACTCCACTCCACTCCACTCCACTCCACTCCACTCCACTCCACTCCACTCCACTCACTCCCACTCCCACTCCTCTCCACTCCACACCTCTCCACTCCACTCCACTCCACTCCACTCCACTCCCCTCCACTCACTCCACTCCACTCCACTCACTCCACTCCACTCCACTCCACTCCACTCCACTCCACTCCACTCACTCCACTCCACTCCACTCCACTCCACCACTCCTCTCCACTCCACTCCGACTCCGCCACTCCTACCTCTCACTCCACTCCACTCCATTCACTCCACTCCACTCCTCTCCACTCCTCTCCACTCCTCTCACTCCACTCCACTCACTCCACTCCACTCCTGCACTCCACTGCACTCCACTCACTCAATCACACACTCACCACTCCACTCCACTCCTCGCTCGCACACTCTACTCACTCCACTCCTCTCCACTCCACTCACTCCAACTCCACTCCACTCCACTCCACTCCACTCCACTCACTCCACTCCACTCCGTACGCCTCTCCACTCCACTCCTCTCCACGCCTCTCCCACTCCACTCACTCCACCTCCACTCCACTCCACTCCACTCCACTCCACTCCACTCCACTCCACTCCACTCCACTCCACACCTCTCCACTCCTCTCCACTCCACTCCACTCCACTCCACTCACTCCACTCCACTCCACTCCACTCCACTCCACTCCACTCCGTTTTACTCCTCTCCACTGCACTCCACTGCACTCCACTGCACTCCACTCCACTCCACTCCACTCCACTCCACTCCACTCCACTCCGTTTACTCCTCTCCACTCCACTCCTCTCCACCCCACTCCACTCCACTCCACTCCACTCCACTCCACTCCACTCCACTCCACTCCACTCCACTCCACTCCACTCCACTCCACTCCACACCTCTCCACTCCTCTCCACTCCACTCCACTCCACTCCACTCCACTCCACTCCACTCCACTCCACTCCACTCCACTCCGTTTTACTCCTCTCCACTGCACTCCACTGCACTCCACTGCACTCCACTCCACTCCACTCCACTCCACTCCACTCCACTCAACACCACACCTCTCCACTCCACTCCACTCCGCTCCGCACCACTCTACTCACTCCACTCCACTCCACTCCGCTCCACTCCACTCCACTCCACTCCACTGCACTCCACTCCACTCCACTCCACACCACACATCTCCACTCCACTCTACTCCACTCAACTCCACTCCATACCACTCCCCTCCACTCCACTCCAGTCCACTCTACTCCTCTCACTCACTCCACTCCAGTCCACTCCACTCCACTCCAATCCCCTCCACTCCACTCCACTCCACTCCACCTCCACTCCACCCACTCAACACCACACCTCTCCACTCCACTCCACTCCGCTCCGCACCACTCTACTCCACTCCACTCCACTCCACTCCGCTCCACTCCACTCCACTCCACTCCACTGCACTCCACTCCACTCCACTCCACACCACCACATCTCCACTCCACTCTACCCACTCAACTCCACTCCATACCACTCCCCTCCACTCCACTCCAGTCCACTCTACTCCTCTCCACTCCACTCCACTCCAGTCCACTCCACTCCACTCCAATCCCCTCCACTCCACTCCACTCACTCCACTCCACCCACTCCACTCTTCTCCACTCCACTCCACTCCACTCTTCTCCACTCCACTCCACTTCACTTCACTCCAGTCCACACCACACCTCTCCACTCCACTCCACTCCACTCCTCTCCCTTTACTCCTCTCCACTCCACTCCACTCCACTCCACTCCACTCCACTCCACTCCACTCCACTCCACTCCACTCCACTCAACTCCACTCCACACCACTTACTACACTCCACTCAACACCACTATACACCACACCAAACCTCTCCACCCACACCTCTCACTCCTCTCCACTCCACTCACTCACTCCACTCCACTCCACTCCACTCCACTCCACTCCACTCCACTCCACTCCACTCCACTCCGTTTACTCCTCTCCACTCCACTCCACTCCACTCCACTCCACTCCACTCCACTCCACTCCACTCCACTCCACTCCACTCCACTCCACTCCACTCCACTCCACACCTCTCCACTCCACTCCACTCCACTCCACTCCACTCCACTCCACTCCACACCTCTCCACTCCACTCCACTCCACCACTCCACTCCACTCCACTCCACTCCACTCCACTCCACTCCGTTTTACTCCTCTCCACTCCACTCCACTCCACTCCACTCCACTCCACTCCACTCCACTCCACTCCACTCCTCTACCTTTACTCCACTCCACCCACTCCACTCCTCTCCACTCCACTCCACTCCACTGCACTCCACTCCACTCCACTTCACTTCACTCCAGTCCACACCACACCTCTCCACTCCACTCCACACCTCTCCACTCCACTCCACACCTCTCCACTCCACTCAACACCACACCTCTCCACTCCACTCCACTCCACTCCACTCCACTCAACTCACTCCACTCCACTCCACTCCACTCCACTCCACTCCACTCCACTCCACTCCACTCCACTCCGTTTTACTCCTCTCCACTCCACTCCACTCCACTCCACTCCACTCCACCCACTCCACTCCACTCCACTCCACTCCACTCTACTCCACTCCTCTCCACACCACACCTCTCCACTCCACTCCACTCCACTCCACTCCACTCCACTCCACTCCACTCCACACCTCTCCACTCCACTCCACTCCACTCCACTCCACTCCACTCCCACTCCACTCCACACCTCTCCACTCCACTCCACTCCACTCCACTCCACTCCGTTTTACTCCTCTCCACTCCACTCCACTCCACTCCACTCCACTCCACTCCACTCCACTCCACTCCACTCCACTCCACTCCGTTTTACTCCTCTCCACTCCACTCCACTCCACTCCACTCCACTCCACTCCACTCCACTCCACTCCACTCCACTCCACTCCACTCCACTCCACTCCACTCCACTCCCCTGCACTCCTCTACCTTTTACTCCTCTCCACTCCACTCCACTCCACTCCACTCCACTCCACTCCCCGTTTTAATCCTCTCCACTCCACTCCACTCCACTCCACTCCACTCCACTCCACTCCACTCTCCTCCACTCCTCTCCACACCACACCTCTCCACTCCACTCCACTCCACTCCACTCCACTCCACTCCACTCCACTCCACTCCACTCCACTCCACACCTCTCCACTCCACTCCACTCCACTCCACTCCACTCCACTCCACTCCACTCCACTCCACTCCGTTTTACTCCTCTCCACTCCACTCCACTCCACTCCACTCCACTCCACTCCACTCCACTCCACTCCACTCCACTCCACTCCACTCCTCTACCTTTTACTCCTCTCCACTCCACTCCAATCCACTCCACTCCACTCCACTCCACTCCACTCCGTTTTACTCCTCTCCACTCCTCCCACTCCACTCCACTCCACTCCACTCCACTCACTCCACTCCACTCCACTCCACTCCACTCCACTCCACACCACACCTCTCCACTCCACTCCTCTCCACTCCACACCTCTCCACTCCACTCCACTCCACTCCACTCCACTCCACTCCACTCCACTCCACTCCACTCCACTCCACTCCACTCCACTCCGTTTTACTCCTCTCCACTCCACTCCACTCCACTCCACTCCACTCCACTCCACTCCACTCCACTCCACTCCACTCCTCTCCACTCCACTCCACTCCACTCCACTCCACTCCTCTACCTTTTACTCCTCTCCACTCCACTCCACTCCACTCCACTCCACTCCACTCCACTCCACTCCGTTTTACTCCTCTCCACTCCACTCCACTCCACTCCACTCCACTCCACTCCACTCCACTCCACTCCACTCCACTCCACACCACACCTCTCCACTCCACTCCACACCTCTCCACTCCACACCTCTCCACTCCACTCCACTCCACTCCACTCCACTCCACTCCACTCCACTCCACTCCACTCCACTCCACTCCACTCCGTTTTACTCCTCTCCACTCCACTCCTCTCCACTCCACTCCACTCCACTCCACTCCACTCCACTCCACTCCACTCCACTCCACTCCACACCTCTCCACTCCTCTCCACTCCACTCCACTCCACTCCACTCCACTGCACTCCACTGCACTCCACTCCACTCAACACCACACCTCTCCACTCCACTCCACTCCGCTCCGCACCACTCTTCTCCACTCCACTCCTCTCCACTCCACTCCACTCCACTCCACTCCACTCCACTCCACTCCACTCCACTCCACTCCTCTACCTTTTACTCCTCTCCACTCCACTCCACTCCACTCCACTCCACTCCACTCCACTCCACTCCACTCCACTCCGTTTTACTCCTCTCCACTCCACTCCACTCCACTCCACTCCACTCCACTCCACTCCACTCCACTCCACTCCACACCACACCTCTCCACTCCACTCCACACCTCTCCACTCCACACCTCTCCACTCCACTCCACTCCACTCCACTCCACTCCACTCCACTCCACTCCACTCCACTCCACTCTACTCCACTCCACTCCGTTTTACTCCTCTCCACTCCACTCCTCTCCACTCCACTCCACTCCACTCCACTCCACTCCACTCCACTCCACTCCACTCCACTCCACTCCACTCCACTCCACTCCACACCTCTCCACTCCTCTCCACTCCACTCCACTCCACTCCACTCCACTGCACTCCACTGCACTCCACTCCACTCAACACCACACCTCTCCACTCCACTCCACTCCGCTCCGCACCACTCTACTCCACTCCACTCCTCTCCACTCCACTCCACTCCACTCCGTTTTACTCCTCTCCACTCCACTCCTCTCCACCCCACTCCACTCCACTCCACTCCACTCCACTCCACATCTCTCCACTCCACTCCACACCACACCTCTCCATTCCACTCCACTCCACTCCACTCCACTCCACTCCTCTCCACTTCACTCCACTCCACTGCACTCCACTCCACTGCACTCCAATGCACTCCGCTCCACTCCACTCCACTCCACTCAACTCCACTCCACTCCACTTCACTTCACTCCAGTCCACACCACACCTCTCCACTCCACTCCACTCCACTCCACTCCACTCCACACCTCTCCACTCCACTCCACACCTCTCCACTCCACTCCACTCCACACCACACCTCTCCACTCCACTCCACTCCACTCCACTCCACTCCACTCCACTCCACTCCACTCCACTCCACTCCACTCCACTCCACTCCACTCCACTAAACTCCACTCCACTCCACTCCGTTTTACTCCTCTCCACTCCACTACTCCACTCCACTCCACACCACTCCAGTCCACACCTCTCCACTCCACTCCACACCTCGCCACTCCACTCAACTCCACACCTCTCCACTCCACTCCACTTCACTCCACTCCACTCCACTCCACTCCACTCCACTCCACTCCACTCCACTCCACTCCACTCCACTCCACTTCACTGCACTCCACTCCGTTTTACTCCTCTCCACTCCACTACTCCACTCCACTCCACACCACTCCACTCCACTCCACTCCACTCCACTCCACTCCACACCTCTCCACTCCACTCCACACCTCTCCACTCCACTCAACACCACACCTCTCCACTCCACTCCACTCCACTCCACTCCACTCCACTCCACTCCACTCCACTCCACTCCACTCCACTCCACTCCGTTTTACTGCTCTCCACTCCACTCCACTCCACTCCACTCCACTCCACTCCACTCCACTCTACTCCACTCCTCTCCACACCACACCTCTCCACTCCACTCCACTCCGCTCCACTCCACTCCACTCCACTCCACTGCACTCCACTCCACTCCACTCCACACCACACATCTCCACTCCACTCTACTCCACTCAACTCCACTCCATACCACTCCCCTCCACTCCACTCCAGTCCACTCTACTCCTCTCCACTCCACTCCACTCCAGTCCACTCCACTCCACTCCAATCCCCTCCACTCCACTCCACTCCACTCCACTCCACTCCACTCTTCTCCACTCCACTCCACTCCACTCTTCTCCACTCCACTCCACTTCACTTCACTCCAGTCCACACCACACCTCTCCACTCCACTCCACTCCACTCCACTCCACTCCACTCCACTCCACTCCACTCCACTCCGTTTTACTCCTCTCCACTCCACTCCACTCCACTCCACTCCACTCCACTCCACTCCACTCCACTCCACTCCCCTGCACTCCTCTACCTTTTACTCCTCTCCACTCCACTCCACTACGTTTTAATCCTCTCCACTCCACTCCACTCCACTCCACTCCACTCCACTCCACTCCACTCCACTCCACTCCACTCTACTCCACTCCTCTCCACACCACACCTCTCCACTCCACTCCACTCCACTCCACTCCACTCCACTCCACTCCACTCCACACCTCTCCACTCCACTCCACTCCACTCCACTCCACTCCACTCCACTCCACTCCACTCCACTCCACACCTCTCCACTCCACTCCACTCCACTCCACTCCACTCCACTCCACTCCACTCCACTCCACTCCACTCCACTCCGTTTTACTCCTCTCCACTCCACTCCACTCCACTCCACTCCACTCCACTCCACTCCACTCCACTCCACTCCACTCCACTCCTCTACCTTTTACTCCTCTCCACTCCACTCCAATCCACTCAACTCCACTCCACTCCACTCCACTCCGTTTTACTCCTCTCCACTCCACTCCACTCCACTCCACTCCACTCCACTCCACTCCACTCCACTCCACTCCACTCCACTCCACTCCACTCCACTCCACTCTACTCCACTCCACTCCACACCACACCTCTCCACTCCACACCTCTCCACTCCACTCCACTCCACTCCTCCACTCCACTCCACTCCACTCCACTCCACTCCACTCCACTCCACTCCACTCCGTTTTACTCCACTCCACTCCACTCCACTCCACTCCACTCCACTCCACTCCACTCCACTCCACTCCACTCCACTCCACTCCACTCCACTCCACTCCTCTCCACTCCACTCCACTCCACTCCACTCCACTCCTCTACCTTTTACTCCTCTCCACTCCACTCCACTCCACTCCACTCCACTCCACTCCACTCCACTCCACTCCACTCCGTTTTACTCCTCTCCACTCCACTCCACTCCACTCCACTCCACTCCACTCCACTCCACTCCACTCCACTCCACTCCACACCACACCACTCCACTCCACTCCACACCTCTCCACTCCACACCTCTCCACTCCACTCCACTCCACTCCACTCCACTCCACTCCACTCCACTCCACTCCACTCCTCTACCTTTTACTCCTCTCCACTCCACTCCAATCCACTCAACTCCACTCCACTCCACTCCACTCCGTTTTACTCCACTCCACTCCACTCCACTCCACTCCACTCCACTCCACTCCACTCCACTCCACTCCACTCCACTCCACTCCACTCTACTCCACTCCACTCCACACCACACCTCTCCACTCCACACCTCTCCACTCCACTCCACTCCACTCCACTCCACTCCACTCCACTCCACTCCACTCCACTCCGTTTTACTCCACTCCACTCCACTCCACTCCACTCCACTCCACTCCACTCCACTCCACTCCACTCCACTCCTCTCCACTCCACTCCACTCCACTCCACTCCACTCCTCTACCTTTTACTCCTCTCCACTCCACTCCACTCCACTCCACTCCACTCCACTCCACTCCACACCTCTCCACTCCTCTCCACTCCACTCCACTCCACTCCACTCCACTCCACTGCACTCCACTGCACTCCACTCCACTCCACTCCACTCCACTCAACACCACACCTCTCCACTCCACTCCACTCCGCTCCGCACCACTCTACTCCACTCCACTCCTCTCCACTCCACTCCACTCCACTCCACTCCGCTCCACTCCACTCCACTCCACTCCACTCCACTCCACTCCACTCCGTTTTACTCCTCTCCACTCCACCCCTCTCCACGCCACTCCACTCCACTCCACTCCACTCCACTCCACTCCACTCCACTCCACTCCACTCCACTCCACTCCACTCCACTCCACTCCACACATCTCCACTCCACTCCACACCTCTCCACTCCACTCAACACCACACCTCTCCACTCCACTCCACTCCACTCCACTCCACTCCACTCCACTCCACTCCACTCCACTCCACTCCACTCCACTCCACTCCACTCCACTCCACTCCGTTTTACTCCTCTCCACTCCACTCCACTCCACTCCACTCCACTCCACTCCACTCCACTCCACTCCACTCCACTCCACTCCACTCCACTCCCCTGCACTCCTCTACCTTTTACTCCTCTCCACTCCACTCCACTCCACTCCACTCCGTTTAATCCTCTCCACTCCACTCCACTCCACTCCACTCCACTCTACTCCACTCCTCTCCACACCACACCTCTCCACTCCACTCCACTCCACTCCACTCCACTCCACTCCACTCCACTCCACTCCACTCCACACCTCTCCACTCCACTCCACTCCACTCCACTCCACTCCACTCCACTCCACTCCACTCCACTCCACTCCACTCCACTCCACACCTCTCCACTCCACTCCACTCCACTCCACTCCACTCCACTCCACTCCACTCCACTCCACTCCACTCCACTCCGTTTTACTCCTCTCCACTCCACTCCACTCCACTCCACTCCACTCCACTCCACTCCACTCCACTCCACTCCACTCCACTCCACTCCACTCCTCTACCTTTTACTCCTCTCCACTCCACTCCAATCCACTCAACTCCACTCCACTCCACTCCACTCCGTTTTACTCCTCTCCACTCCACTCCACTCCACTCCACTCCACTCCACTCCACTCCACTCCACTCCACTCCACTCCACTCCACTCCACTCCACTCCACTCCACTCCACTCCACTCCACTCCACTCTACTCCACTCCACTCCACACCACACCTCTCCACTCCACTCCTCTCCACTCCACACCTCTCCACTCCACTCCACTCCACTCCACTCCACTCCACTCCACTCCACTCCACTCCACTCCACTCCACTCCGTTTTACTCCTCTCCACTCCACTCCACTCCACTCCACTCCACTCCACTCCACTCCACTCCACTCCACTCCACTCCTCTCCACTCCACTCCACTCCACTCCACTCCACTCCTCTACCTTTTACTCCTCTCCACTCCACTCCACTCCACTCCACTCCACTCCACTCCACTCCACTCCACTCCACTCCACTCTACTCCACTCCACTCCACACCACACCTCTCCACTCCACTCCTCTCCACTCCACACCTCTCCACTCCACTCCACTCCACTCCACTCCACTCCACTCCACTCCACTCCACTCCACTCCACTCCACTCCACTCCACTCCACTCCGTTTTACTCCTCTCCACTCCACTCCACTCCACTCCACTCCACTCCACTCCACTCCACTCCACTCCGTTTTACTCCTCTCCACTCCACTCCACTCCACTCCACTCCACTCCACTCCACTCCACTCCACTCCACTCCACTCCTCTACCTTTTACTCCTCTCCACTCCACTCCAATCCACTCCACTCCACTCCACTCCACTCCACTCCGTTTTACTCCTCTCCACTCCACTCCACTCCACTCCACTCCACACCTCTCCACTCCTCTCCACTGCACTCCACTTCACTCCACTCCACTCCACTCCACTCCACTCCACTCCACTCCACTCCACTCCACTCCACTCCACTAAACTCCACTCCACTCCACTCCACTCCACTCCACTCCACTCCACTCCCCTGCACTCCTCTACCTTTTACTCCTCTCCACTCCACTCCACTCCGTTTTAATCCTCTCCACTCCACTCCACTCCACTCCACTCCACTCCACTCCACTCCACTCTACTCCACTCCTCTCCACACCACACCTCTCCACTCCACTCCACTCCACTCCACTCCACTCCACTCCACTCCACTCCACTCCACTCCACTCCACTCCACTCCACACCTCTCCACTCCACTCCACTCCACTCCACTCCACTCCACTCCACTCCACTCCACTCCACTCCACTCCGTTTTACTCCTCTCCACTCCACTCCACTCCACTCCACTCCACTCCACTCCACTCCACTCCTCTACCTTTTACTCCTCTCCACTCCACTCCAATCCACTCAACTCCACTCCACTCCACTCCACTCCGTTTTACTCCTCTCCACTCCACTCCACTCCACTCCACTCCACTCCACTCCACTCCACTCCACTCCACTCCACTCTACTCCACTCCACTCCACACCACACCTCTCCACTCCACTCCTCTCCACTACACACCTCTCCACTCCACTCCACTCCACTCCACTCCACTCCACTCCACTCCACTCCACTCCACTCCACTCCGTTTTACTCCTCTCCACTCCACTCCACTCCACTCCACTCCACTCCACTCCACTCCACTCCACTCCACTCCACTCCTCTCCACTCCACTCCACTCCACTCCACTCCTCTACCTTTTACTCCTCTCCACTCCACTCCACTCCACTCCACTCCACTCCACTCCACTCCACTCCGTTTTACTCCTCTCCACTCCACTCCACTCCACTCCACTCCACTCCACTCCACTCCACTCCACTCCACTCCACTCCACTCCACACCACACCTCTCCACTCCATTCCACACCTCTCCACTCCACTCCACTCCACTCCACTCCACTCCACTCCACTCCACTCCACTCCACTCCACTCCACTCCACTCCACTCCACTCCACTCCGTTTTACTCCTCTCCACTCCACTCCACTCCACTCCACTCCACTCCACTCCACTCCACTCCACTCCACTCCACTCCACTCCACTCCACTCCACTCCACACCTCTCCACTCCTCTCCACTCCACTCCACTCCACTCCACTCCACTCCACTGCACTCCACTGCACTCCACTCAACACCACACCTCTCCACTCCACTCCACTCCGCTCCGCACCACTCTACTCCACTCCACTCCTCTCCACTCCACTCCACTCCACTCCACTCCACTCCACTCCACTCCACTCCACTCCACTCCACTCCACTCCACTCCACACCTCTCCACTCCTCTCCACTCCACTCCACTCCACTCCACTCCACTCCACTCCACTCCACTCCGTTTTACTCCTCTCCTCTCCACTCCTCTCCACCCCACTCCACTCCACTCCACTCCACTCCACTCCACTCCACTCCACTCCACTCCACTCCACTCCACTCCACTCCACACCTCTCCACTCCTCTCCACTCCACTCCACTCCACTCCACTCCACTCCACTCCACTCCACTCCACTCCACTCCGTTTTACTCCTCTCCACTGCACTCCACTGCACTCCACTGCACTCCACTCCACTCCACTCCACTCCACTCCACTCCACTCCACTCCACTCTACTCCACTCCACTCCACTCCGCTCCACTCCACTCCACTCCACTCCACTGCACTCCACTCCACTCTACTCCACACCACACATCTCCACTCCACTCTACTCCACTCAACTCCACTCCATACCACTCCCCTCCACTCCACTCCAGTCCACTCTACTCCTCTCCACTCCACTCCACTCCAGTCCACTCCACTCCACTCCAATCCCCTCCACTCCACTCCACTCCACTCCACTCCACTCCACTCCACTCTTCTCCACTCCACTCCACTCCACTCTTCTCCACTCCACTCCACTTCACTTCACTCCAGTCCACACCACACCTCTCCACTCCACTCCACTCCACTCCACTCCTCTCCACTCCACTCCACTCCACTGCACTCCACTCCACTCCACTTCACTCCAGTCCACACCACACCTCTCCACTCCACTCCACTCCACTCCACTCCACTCCACTCCACACCTCTCCACTCCACTCCACACCTCTCCACTCCACTCCACTCCACTCCACACCTCTCCACTCCACTCCACACCTCTCCACTCCACTCCACTCCACACCACACTTCTCCACTCAACTCCACACCACTCCACTCCACTCCTCTCCACTCCACTCCACTCCTCTCCCTTTTACTCCTCTCCACTCCACTCCACTCCACTCCACTCCACTCAACTCCACTCCACACCACTTTACTACTCTCCACTCAACACCACTATACTCCACACCAAACCTCTCCACGCCACACCTCTCCACTCCTCTCCACTGCACTCCACTTCACTCCACTCCACTCCACTCCACTCCACTCCACTCCACTCCACTCCACTCCACTCCACTCCACTCCACTCCACTAAACTCCACTCCACTCCACTCCACTCCACTCCACTCCACACCGTTTTACTCCTCTCCACTCCACTACTCCACTCCACTCCACACCACTCCACTCCACACCACTCCACTCCACTCCACACCTCTCCACACCTCTCCACTCCACTCCACTCCACTCCACTCCACTCCACTTCACTGCACTCCACTCCGTTTTACTCCTCTCCACTCCACTACTCCACTCCACTCCACTCCACACCACTCCACTCCACACCTCTCCACTCCACTCCACACCTCTCCACTCCACTCAACACCACACCTCTCCACTCCACTCCACTCCACTCCACTCCACTGCACTCCACTCCACTCCACTCCACTCCACTCCACTCCACTCCACTGCACTCCACTCCACACCACACCTCTCCACTCCACTCTACTCAACTCAACTCCACTCCATACCACACCCCTCCACTCCACTCCAGTCCACTCCACTCCTCTCCACTCCACTCCACTCCACTCCACTCCACTCCACTCCACTCCACTCCACTCCACTCCACTCCACTCCACTCCACTCTTCTCCACTCCACTCCACTCCACTCCACTCCACTCTTCTCCACTCCACTCCACTTCACTTCACTCCAGTCCACACCACACCTCTCCACTCCACTCCACTCCACTCCACTCCACACCTCTCCACTCCACTCCACACCTCTCCACTCCACTCCACTCCACACCACACCTCTCCACTCCACTCCACTCCACTCCACTGCACTCCACTCCACTCCACTAAACTCCACTCCACTCCACTCCTCTCCACTCCACTCCACTCCACTCCACTCCACTCCACTGCACTCCGCTCCACTCCACTCCATTCCACTCTACTCCACTCTACTCAACTTCACTTCACTCCAGTCCACACCACACCTCTCCACTCCACTCCACTCCACACCTCTCCACTCCACTCCACATCTCTCCACTCCACTCCACACCACACCTCTCCATTCCACTCCACTCCACTCCTCTCCACTTCACTCCACTCCACTGCACTCCACTCCACTGCACTCCAATGCACTCCGCTCCACTCCACTCCACTCCACTCAACTCCACTCCACTCCACTTCACTTCACTCCAGTCCACACCACACCTCTCCACTCCACTCCACTCCACTCCACTCCACTCCACACCTCTCCACTCCACTCCACACCTCTCCACTCCACTCCACTCCACACCACACCTCTCCACTCCACTCCACTCCACTCCACTCCACTCCACTCCACTCCACTCCACTCCTCTCCACTGCACTCCACTCCACTCCTCTCCCTTTTACTCCTCTCCACTCCACTCCACTCCACTCCACTCCACTCCACTCCACTCCACTCCACTCCACTCCACTCAACTCCACTCCACACCACTTTACTACTCTCCACTCAACACCACTATACTCCACACCAAACCTCTCCACGCCACACCTCTCCACTCCTCTCCACTCCACTCCACTTCACTCCACTCCACTCCACTCCACTCCACTCCACTCCACTCCACTCCACTCCACTCCACTCCACTCCACTCCACTAAACTCCACTCCACTCCACTCCGTTTTACTCCTCTCCACTCCACTACTCCACTCCACTCCACACCACTCCACTCCACACCACTCCACTCCACTCCACACCTCTCCACTCCACTCAACTCCACACCTCTCCACTCCACTCCACTCCACTCCACTCCACTCCACTTCACTGCACTCCACTCCGTTTTACTCCTCTCCACTCCACTACTCCACTCCACTCCACACCACTCCACTCCACACCTCTCCACTCCACTCCACACCTCTCCACTCCACTCAACACCACACCTCTCCACTCCACTCCACTCCACTCCACTCCACTCCGTTTTACTCCTCTCCACTCCACTCCACTCCACTCCACTCCACTCCACTCCACTCCACTCCACTCCACTCAACTCCACTCCACACCACTTTACTACTCTCCACTCAACACCACTATACTCCACACCAAACCTCTCCACGCCTCACCTCTCCACTCCTCTCCACTCCACTCCACTCCACTCCACTCCACTCCACTCCACTCCACTCCACTCCACTCCACTCCACTAAACTCCACTCCACTCCACTCCACTCCACTCCGTTTTACTCCTCTCCACTCCACTACTCCACTCCACTCCACACCACTCCACTCCACACCTCTCCACTCCACGCAACACCACACCTCTCCACTCCACTCCACTCCACTCCACTCCACTCCACTCCACTCCACTCCACCCCACTCCACTCCACTCCACTCCACTCCACTGCACTCCACTCCGTTTTACTCCTCTCCACTCCACTACTCCACTCCACTCTACACCACTC
>JAUPFR010000020.1:485479-627979 GCA_036925125.1 Oreortyx pictus | reverse complement strand
CACCTCTCCACTCCACTCCACACCTCTCCACTCCACTCAACACCACACCTCTCCACTCCACTCCACTCCACTCCACTCCACTCCGTTTTACTCCTCTCCACTCCACTCCACTCCACTCCACTCCACTCCACTCCACTCCACTCAACTCCACTCCACACCACTTTACTACTCTCCACTCAACACCACTATACTCCACACCAAACCTCTCCACGCCTCACCTCTCCACTCCTCTCCACTCCACTCCACTTCACTCCACTCCACTCCACTCCACTCCACTCCACTCCACTCCACTCCACTCCACTCCACTCCACTCCACTCCACTAAACTCCACTCCACTCCACTCCACTCCACTCCACTCCGTTTTACTCCTCTCCACTCCACTACTCCACTCCACTCCACACCACTCCACTCCACACCTCTCCACTCCACGCAACACCACACCTCTCCACTCCACTCCACTCCACTCCACTCCACTCCACTCCACCCCACTCCACTCCACTCCACTCCACTCCACTGCACTCCACTCCGTTTTACTCCACTCCACTCCACTTCACTCCACTCCACTCCGTTTTACTCCTCTCCACTCCACTTCACTCCACTCCACTCCACTCCACTCCACTCCACTCCACTCCACTCCACTCCACTCCACTCCACTCCACTCCACTCCACACCTCTCCACTCCTCTCCACTCCACTCCACTCCACTCCACTCCACTCCACACCTCTCAACTCCACTCCACTCCACCCCACTCCACTCCACTCCACTCCACTCCACTCCACTCCACTCCACTCCACTCCACTCCACTCCACTCCACTCCGTTTTACTCCACTCCACTCCACTCCTCTCCACCCCACTCCACTCCACTCCACTCCACTCCTCTCCACCCCACTCCACTCCACTCCACTCCACTCCACTCAACTCCACTCCACTCCACTCCACACCTCTCCACTCCTCTCCACTCCACTCCACTCCACTCCACTCCACTCCACTCCACTCCACTCCACTCCACTCCACTCCGTTTTACTCCTATCCACTGCACTCCACTGCACTCCACTGCACTCCACTGCACTCCACTCCACTCCACTCCACTCCGCTCCGCACCACTCTACTCCACTCAACTCCACTCCACTCCACTCCACTCCACTCCACTCCACTCCACTCCACTCCACTCCACTCCACTCCACACCACACCTCTCCACTCCACTCTACTCCACTCAACTCCACTCCATACCACACCCCTCCACTCCACTCCAGTCCACTCCACTCCTCTCCACTCCACTCCACTCCAGTCCACTCCACTCCACTCCAATCCTCTCCACTCCACTCCACTCCACTCCACTCCACTCCACTCCACTCCCCTCTTCTCCACTCCACTCTTCTCCACTCCACTCCACTCCACTCCACTCCACTCCACTCCACTCCACTCCACTCCACTCCACTCCACTCCACTCCACTCTTCTCCACTCCACTCCACTCCACTCTACTCCACTCCACTCCACTTCACCTCACTCCAGTCCACACCACACCACACCTCTCCACTCCACTCCACTCCGCTCCACTCCACTCCACTCCACTCCACTCCACTCCACTCCACTCCACACCACTCCACTCCGTTTTACTCCTCTCCACTCCACTCCACTCCACTCCACTGCACTCCACTCCACTCCACTCCACTCCACTCCACTCCACTCCACTCCACTCCACTCCACTCCACTCCACACCTCTCCACTCCACTCCACTCCACTCCACTCCACTCCACTCCACTCAACTCCACTCCACTCCACTCCACTCCATTTTACTCCTCTCCACTCCACTCCACTCCACTCCACTCCACTCCACTCCACTCCACTCCACTCAACTCCACTCCACTCCACTCCACTCCATTTTACTCCTCTCCACTCCACTCCACTCCACTCCACTCCACTCCACTCCACACCACACCTCTCCACTCCACTCCAGTCCACTCCACTCCACACCTCTCCACTCCACTCCACTCCACTCCACTCCACTCCACTCCACTCCACTCCACTCAACTCCACTCCACTCCACTCCACTCCATTTTACTCCTCTCCACTCCACTCCACTCCACTCCACTCCACTCCACTCCACTCCACTCCACTCAACACCACACCTCTCCACTCCACTCCACTCCGCTCCTCACCACTCTACTCCACTCCACTCCACTCCACTCCACTCCACTCCACTCCAATCCACTCCACTCCACTCCACTCCACACCACACCTCTCCACTCCACTCCACTCCACTCCACTCCACTCCACTCCACTCCACTCCACTCCACTAAACTCCACTCCACTCCACTCCACTCCACTCCACTCCACTCCGTTTTACTCCTCTCCACTCCACTACTCCACTCCACTCCACACCACTCCACTCCACACCTCTCCACTCCACGCAACACCACACCTCTCCACTCCACTCCACTCCACTCCACTCCACTCCACTCCACTCCACTCCACTCCACTCCACTCCACTGCACTCCACTCCACTCCACTCCACTCCACTCTTCTCCACTCCACTCCACTCCACTCTACTCCACTCCACTCCACTTCACCTCACTCCAGTCCACACCACACCACACCTCTCCACTCCACTCCACTCCGCTCCACTCCACTCCACTCCACTCCACTCCACTCCACTCCACTCCACACCACTCCACTCCGTTTTACTCCTCTCCACTCCACTCCACTCCACTCCACTGCACTCCACTCCACTCCACTCCACTCCACTCCACTCCACTCCACACCTCTCCACTCCACTCCACTCCACTCCACTCCACTCCACTCAACTCCACTCCACTCCACTCCACTCCATTTTACTCCTCTCCACTCCACTCCACTCCACTCCACTCCACTCAACACCACACCTCTCCACTCCACTCCACTCCGCTCCTCACCACTCTACTCCACTCCACTCCACTCCACTCCACTCCACTCCACTCCACTCCACTCCACTCCACACCACACCTCTCCACTCCACTCCACTCCACTCCACTCCACTCCACTCCACTAAACTCCACTCCACTCCACTCCACTCCACTCCACTCCACTCCACTCCGTTTTACTCCTCTCCACTCCACTACTCCACTCCACTCCACACCACTCCACTCCACACCTCTCCACTCCACGCAACACCACACCTCTCCACTCCACTCCACTCCACTCCACTCCACTCCACTCCACTCCACTCCTCTCCACTCCACTCCACTGCACTCCACTCCGTTTTACTCCTCTCCACTCCACTACTCCACTCCACTCTACACCACTCCACTCCACATCTCTCCACTCCACTCCACACCTCTCCACTCCACTCAACACCACAATTCTCCACTCCACTCCACTCCACTCCACTCCACTCCACTCCACTCCACTCCACTCCACTCCACTCCACTTTACTCCACTCCACTCCACTCCACTCCGTTTTACTCCTCTCCACTCCACTCCACTCCACTCCACTCCACTCCACTCCACTCCACACCACACCTCTCCACTCCACTCCAGTCCACTCCACTCCACACCTCTCCACTCCACTCCACTCCACACCACTCCACACCACTTTACTACTCTCCACTCAACACCACTATACTCCACACCAAACCTCTCCACGCCACACCTCTCCACTCCTCTCCACTCCACTCCACTTCACTCCACTCCACTCCACTCCACTCCACTCCACTCCACTCCACTCCACTCCACTCCACTCCACTCCACACCTCTCCACTCCTCTCCACTCCACTCCACTTCACTCCACTCCACTCCACTCCACTCCACTTCACTCCACTCCACTCCACTCCACTCCACTCCACTCCACTTAACTCCACTCCACTCCACTCCACTCCACTTTGTTTTACTCCTCTCCACTCCACTACTCCACTCCTCTCCACACCTCTCCACTCCACACCTCTCCACTCCACGCAACACTACACCTCTCCACTCCACTCCACTCCACTCCACTCCACTCCACTCCACTCCACTCCACTCCACTCCACTCCACTCTACTCCACTGCACTCCACTTTACTCCACTCCACTCCACTCCACTCCGTTTTACTCCTCTCCACTCCACACCACACCTCTCCACTCCACTCCAGTCCACTCCACTCCACACCTCTCCACTCCACTCCACTCCACACCACTCCACACCACTTTACTACTCTCCACTCAACACCACTATACTCCACACCAAACCTCTCCACGCCACACCTCTCCACTCCTCTCCACTCCACTCCACTTCACTCCACTCCACTCCACTCCACTCCACTCCACTCCACTCCACTCCACTCCACACCTCTCCACTCCTCTCCACTCCACTCCGCTTCACTCCACTCCACTCCACTCCACTCCACTTCACTCCACTCCACTCCACTCCACTCCACTCCACTCCACTCCACTTAACTCCACTCCACTCCACTCCACTCCACTTTGTTTTACTCCTCTCCACTCCACTACTCCACTCCTCTCCACACCTCTCCACTCCACACCTCTCCACTCCACGCAACACCACACCTCTCCACTCCACTCCACTCCACTCCACTCCACTCCACTCCACTCCACTCCACTCCACTCCACTTTACTCCACTCCACTCCACTCCACTCCGTTTTACTCCTCTCCACTCCACTACTCCACTCCACTCTACACCACTCCACTCCACACCTCTCCACTCCACTCCACACCTCTCCACTCCACTCAACACCACAATTCTCCACTCCACTCCACTCCACTCCACTCCACTCCACTCCACTCCACTCCACTTTACTCCACTCCACTCCACTCCACTCCGTTTTACTCCTCTCCACTCCACTCCACTCCACTCCACTCCACTCCACACCACACCTCTCCACTCCACTCCAGTCCACTCCACTCCACACCTCTCCACTCCACTCCACTCCACACCACTCCACACCACTTTACTACTCTCCACTCAACACCACTATACTCCACACCAAACCTCTCCACGCCACACCTCTCCACTCCTCTCCACTCCACTCCACTTCACTCCACTCCACTCCACTCCACTCCACTAAACTCCACTCCACTCCACTCCGTTATACTCCTCTCCACTCCACTACTCCACTCCACTCCACACCACTCTACTCCACACCTCTCCACTCCACTCCACACCTCTCCACTTCACGCAACACCACACCTCTCCACTCCACTCCACTCCACTCCACTCCACTCCACTCCACTCCACTCCACTCCACTCCACTCCGTTTTACTCCTCTCCACTCCACTCCACTCCACTCCACTCCACTCCACACCACACCTCTCCACTCCACTCCAGTCCACTCCACTCCACACCTCTCCACTCCACTCCACTCCACACCACTCCACACCACTTTACTACTCTCCACTCAACACCACTATACTCCACACCAAACCTCTCCACGCCACACCTCTCCACTCCTCTCCACTCCACTCCACTTCACTCCACTCCACTCCACTCCACTCCACTAAACTCCACTCCACTCCACTCCGTTATACTCCTCTCCACTCCACTACTCCACTCCACTCCACACCACTCTACTCCACACCTCTCCACTCCACTCCACACCTCTCCACTTCACGCAACACCACACCTCTCCACTCCACTCCACTCCACTCCACTCCACTCCACTCCACTCCACTCCACTCCACTCCACTCCACTCCACTGCACTCCACTCCGTTTTACTCCTCTCCACTCCACTACTCCACTCCACTCTACACCACTCCACTCCACACCTCTCCACTCCACTCCACACCTCTCCAGTCCACTCAACACCACAATTCTCCACTCCACTCCACTCCACTCCACTCCACTCCACTCCACTCCACTCCACTCCACTCCACTCCACTCCACTTTACTCCACTCCACTCCACTCCACTCCGTTTTACTCCTCTCCACTCCACTCCACTCCACTCCACTCCACTCCACTCCACTCCACTCCACACCACACCTCTCCACTCCACTCCACTCCACTCCACTCCACTCCACACCTCTCCACTCCACTCCACTCCACCCCACTCCACTCCACTCCACTCCACTCCACTCCACTCCACTCCACTCCACTCCACTTTACTCCACTCCACTCCACTCCACTCCGTTTTACTCCTCTCCACTCCACTCCACTCCACTCCACTCCACTCCACTCCTCTCCACCCCACTCCACTCCACTCCACTCCACTCCTCTCCACCCCACTCCACTCCACTCCACTCCACTCAACTCCACTCCACTCCACTCCACACCTCTCCACTCCTCTCCACTCCACTCCACTCCACTCCACTCCGTTTTACTCCTATCCACTGCACTCCACTGCACTCCACTGCACTCCACTGCACTCCACTGCACTCCACTGCACTCCACTCCACTCCGCTCCGCACCACTCTACTCCACTCCACTCCACTCCACTCCACTCCACTCCACTCCACTCCACTCCACTCCACTCCACTCCACTCCACTCCACTCCACACCACACCTCTCCACTCCACTCTACTCCACTCAACTCCACTCCATACCACACCCCTCCACTCCACTCCAGTCCACTCCACTCCTCTCCACTCCACTCCACTCCAGTCCACTCCACTCCACTCCAATCCTCTCCACTCCACTCCACTCCACTCCACTCCACTCCACTCCACTCCACTCTTCTCCACTCCACTCTTCTCCACTCCACTCCACTCCACTCCACTCTTCTCCACTCCACTCCACTCCACTCTACTCCACTCCACTCCACTTCACCTCACTCCAGTCCACACCACACCACACCTCTCCACTCCACTCCACTCCGCTCCACTCCACTCCACTCCACTCCACTCCACTCCACTCCACTCCACACCACTCCACTCCGTTTTACTCCTCTCCACTCCACTCCACTCCACTCCACTGCACTCCACACCTCTCCACTCCACTCCACTCCACTCCACTCCACTCCACTCCACTCCACTCCACACCTCTCCACTCCACTCCACTCCACTCCACTCCACTCCACTCCACTCCACTCCACTCCACTCCACTCAACTCCACTCCACTCCACTCCACTCCATTTTACTCCTCTCCACTCCACTCCACTCCACTCCACTCCACTCAACACCACACCTCTCCACTCCACTCCACTCCGCTCCTCACCACTCTACTCCACTCCACTCCACTCCACTCCACTCCACTCCACTCCACTCCACTCCACACCACACCTCTCCACTCCACTCCACTCCACTCCACTCCACTCCACTCCACACCGCTCCACTCCACTCCACTCCACTCCACTCCACTCCACTCCACTCCGTTTTACTCCTCTCCACTCCACTCCACTCCACTCCACTCCACTCCACTCCACTCCACTCCACACCTCTCCACTCCACTCCACTCCACTCCACTCCACTCCACTCCACTCCACTCCGTTTTACTCCTGTCCACTCCACTCCACTGCACTCCACTGCACTCCACTGCACTCCACTCCACTCCACTCCCCTCCACTCTACTCCACTCAACACCACACCTCTCCACTCCACTCCACTCCGCTCCGCACCACTCTACTCCACTCCACTCCACTCCACTCCACTCCACTCCACTCCACTCCACTCCACTCCATACCACTCCACTCCACTCCACTCCTCTCCACTCCACTCCACTCCACTCCACTCCACTCCCCTCCACTGCACTCCGCTCCACTCCACTCCACTCCACTCCACTCCACTCCGTTTTACTCCTGTCCACTCCACTCCACTGCACTCCACTGCACTCCACTGCACTCCACTCCACTCCACTCCACTCCACTCCACTCCACTCCACTCCACTCCACTCCACTCCACTCCACTCCACTCCACTCCCCTCCACTCTACTCCACTCCACACCACACCTCTCCACTCCACTCTACTCCTCTCCACCCCACTCCATACCACACACCTCCACTCCACTCCACACCTCTCCACTCCACTCCACTCCACACCAAACCTCTCCACTCCACTCCACTCCACTCCACTCCACTCCACTCCACTCCACTCATCTCCACTCCACTCCACTCCACTCCACTGCACTCCACTGCACTCCGCTCCACTCCACTCCATTCCACTCTACTCCACTCCACTCCACTTCACTTCACTCCAGTCCACACCACACCTCTCCACTCCACTCCACTCCACACCTCTCCACTCCACTCCACACCTCTCCACTCCACTCCACACCACACCTCACCTCTCCACTCCACTCCACTCCACTCCACTCCACTCCTCTCCCTTTTACTCCTCTCCACTCCACTCCACTCCACTCCACTCAGCTCCACTCCACACCACTTTACTACTCTCCACTCAACACCACTATACTCCACACCAAACCTCTCCACACCACACCTCTCCACTCCTCTCCACTCCACTCTGCTTCACTCCACTCCACTCCACTCCACTCCACTCCACTCCACTCCACTCCACTCCACTCCACTCCACTCCACTCCACTCCACTCCGTTTTACTCCACTCCACTACTCCACTCCACTCCACACCACTCCACTCCACACCTCTCGACTCCACTCCACACCTCTCCACTCCACTCAACACCACACCTCTCCACTCCACTCCACTCCACTCCACTCCACTCCACTCCACTCCACTCCACTCCACTCCACTCCACTCCACTCCACTCCACTCCACTCCACTCCACTCCGTTTAACTCCTCTCCACTCCACTCCTCTACACTCCACTCCACTCCACTCCACTCCACTCCACTCAAGTCAACACCACACCTCTCCACTCCACTCCACTCCACTCCACTCCACTGCACTCCACTGCACTCCGCTCCACTCCACTCCACTCCACTCCACTCTACTCCACTCCACTCCACTCCACACCTCTCCACTCCACTCCACACCACACCTCTCCACTCCACTCCACTCCACTCCACTCCTCTCCCTTTTACTCCTCTCCACTCCACTCCACTCCACTCCACTCAGCTCCACTCCACACCACTTTACTACTCTCCACTCAACACCACTATACTCCACACCAAACCTCTCCACACCACACCTCTCCAATCCTCTCCACTCCACTCTGCTTCACTCCACTCCACTCCACTCCACTCCACTCCACTCCACTCCACTCCACTCCACTCCACTCCGTTTTACTCCACTCCACTACTCCACTCCACTCCACACCACTCCACTCCACACCTCTCGACTCCACTCCACACCTCTCCACTCCACTCAACACCACACCTCTCCACTCCACTCCACTCCACTCCACTCCACTCCACTCCACTCCACTCCACTCCACTCCACTCCGTTTTACTCCTCTCCACTCCACTCCTCTACACTCCACTCCACTCCACTCCACTCCACTCAAGTCAACACCACACCTCTCCACTCCACTCCACTCCACTCCACTCCACTGCACTCCACTGCACTCCGCTCCAC
Organism: Oreortyx pictus; assembly: GCA_036925125.1. NCBI lineage: Eukaryota > Metazoa > Chordata > Aves > Galliformes > Odontophoridae > Oreortyx > Oreortyx pictus. Next base: position 618,582 of record JAUPFR010000020.1, on the reverse strand, counting down.
TCCACTCCACTCCACTCTACTCCACTCCACTCCACTTCACCTCACTCCAGTCCACACCACACCACACCTCTCCACTCCACTCCACTCCACTCCACACTACTCCACAACTCTCCACTCCACTCCACTCCACTCCACTCCACTCCACTCCACTCCGTTTTACTCCTCTCCACTCCACTCCACTCCACTCCACTGCACTCCACTGCACTCCACTCCACACCTCTCCACTCCACTCCACTCCACTCCACTCCACTCCACTCCACTCCACTCCACTCCACTCCATTTTACTCCTCTCCACTCCACTCCACTCCACTCCACTCCACTCCACTCAACACCACACCTCTCCACTCCACTCCACTCCGCTCCACTCCACTCCACTCCACTCCACTCCACACCACACCTCTCCACTCCACTCCACTCCACTCCACAGCTCTCCACTCCACTCCACTCCACTCCACTCCACTCCACTCCACTCCACTCCACTCCACTCCACTCCACTCCGTTTTACTCCTCTCCACTCCACTCCACTCCACTCCACTCCACTCCACTCCACTCCACTCCACACCTCTCCACTCCACTCAACACCACACCTCTCCACTCCACTCCACTCCACTCCACTCCACTCCACTCCACTCCACTCCACTCCACTCCACTCCACTCCACTCCACTCCGTTTTACTCCTCTCCACTCCACTCCTCTACACTCCACTCCACTCCACTCCACTCCACTCAAGTCAACACCACACCTCTCCACTCCACTCCACTCCACTCCACTCCACTGCACTCCACTGCACTCCGCTCCACTCCACTCCACTACACTCTACTCCACTCCACTCCACTCCTCTACACTCCACTCCACTCCACTCCACTCCACTCAAGTCAACACCACACCTCTCCACTCCACTCCACTCCACTCCACTCCACTGCACTCCACTGCACTCCGCTCCACTCCACTCCACTCCACTCTACTCCACTCCACTCCACTTCACCTCACTCCAGTCCACACCACACCACACCTCTCCACTCCACTCCACTCCACTCCACACTACTCCACAACTCTCCACTCCACTCCACTCCACTCCACTCCACTCCACTCCACTCCGTTTTACTCCTCTCCACTCCACTCCACTCCACTCCACTGCACTCCACTGCACTCCACTCCACACCTCTCCACTCCACTCCACTCCACTCCACTCCACTCCACTCCACTCCACTCCACTCCACTCCATTTTACTCCTCTCCACTCCACTCCACTCCACTCCACTCCACTCCACTCAACACCACACCTCTCCACTCCACTCCACTCCGCTCCACTCCACTCCACTCCACTCCACTCCACACCACACCTCTCCACTCCACTCCACTCCACTCCACACCTCTCCACTCCACTCCACTCCACTCCACTCCACTCCACTCCACTCCACTCCACTCCACTCCACTCCACTCCGTTTTACTCCTCTCCACTCCACTCCACTCCACTCCACTCCACTCCACTCCACTCCACTCCACTCCACACCTCTCCACTCCACTCAACACCACACCTCTCCACTCCACTCCACTCCACTCCACTCCACTCCACTCCACTCCACTCCACTCCACTCCACTCCACTCCACTCCGTTTTACTCCTCTCCACTCCACTCCTCTACACTCCACTCCACTCCACTCCACTCCACTCAAGTCAACACCACACCTCTCCACTCCACTCCACTCCACTCCACTCCACTGCACTCCACTGCACTCCGCTCCACTCCACTCCACTACACTCTACTCCACTCCACTCCACCTCACTCCAGTCCACACCACACCACACCTCTCCACTCCACTCCACTCCACTCCACTCCACTCCACTCCACTCCACTCCACTCCACTCCACTCCACTCCACTCCACTCCACTCCACACTACTCCACAACTCTCAACTCCACTCCACTCCACTCCACTCCACTCCGTTTTACTCCTCTCCACTCCACTCCACTCCACTCCACTCCACTCCACTCCACTCCACTCCACTCCACTCCACTCCACTCCACACCTCTCCACTCCACTCCACTCCACTCCACTCCACTCCACTCCACTCCACTCCACTCCACTCCACTCCATTTTACTCCTCTCCACTCCACTCCACTCCACTCCACTCCACTCAACACCACACCTCTCCACTCCACTCCACTCCGCTCCGCACCACTCTACTCCACTCCACTCCACTCCACTCCACTCCACTCCACTCCACTCCACTCCACTCCACTCCACACCACACCTCTCCACTCCACTCCACTCCACTCCACACCTCTCCACTCCACTCCACTCCACTCCGTTTTACTCCTCTCCACTCCACTCCACTCCACTCCACTCCACTCCACTCCACTCCACTCCACTCCACTCCACTCCACACCACTCCACTCCACTCCACTCCACTCCACTCCACTCCACTCCACTCCGTTTTACTCCTGTCCACTGCACTCCACTGCACTCCACTGCACTCCACTGCACTCCACTCCACTCCACTCCCCTCCACTCTACTCCACTCAACACCACACCACTCCACTCCACTCCACTCCGCTCCGCACCACTCTACTCCACTCCACTCCACTTCACTCCACTCCACTCCACTCCACTCCACTCCACTCCGTTTTACTCCTCTCCACTGCACTCCACTGCATTCCACTGCACTCTTCTCCACTCCACTCCACTCCACACCCCTCCACTCCACTCCAGTCCACTCCACTCCTCTCCACTCCACTCCACTCCATACCACTCCACTCCACTCCACTCCTCTCCACTCCAATCCACTCCACTCCACTCCACTCCACTCAAAACCACACCTCTCCACTCCACTCCACTCCGCTCCGCACCACTCTACTCCACTCCACTCCACTCCACTCCAATCCACTCCACTCAACTCCACACCACACCTCTCCACTCCACTCCACTCCACTCCACTCCACACCTCTCCACTCCACTCCACTCCACTCCACTCCACTCCACTCCACTCCACTCCACTCCACTCCACTCCACTCCGTTTTACTCCTCTCCACTCCACTCCACTCCACTCCACTCCACTCCACACCACACCTCTCCACTCCACTCCACTCCACTCCACTCCACACCTCTCCACACCACTCCACTCCACTCCGTTTTACTCCTCTCCACTCCACTCCACTCCACTCCACTCCACTCCACTCCACTCCACTCCACTCCACTCCACTCCACTGCACTCCACTTTACTCCACTCCACTCCACTCCACTCCGTTTTACTCCTCTCCACTCCACTACTCCACTCCACTCTACACCACTCCACTCCACACCTCTCCACTCCACTCCACACCTCTCCACTCCACTCAACACCACAATTCTCCACTCCACTCCACTCCACTCCACTCCACTCCACTCCACTCCACTCCACTCCACTCCACTCCACTCCACTCCACTTTACTCCACTCCACTCCACTCCGTTTTACTCCTCTCCACTCCACTCCACTCCACTCCACACCACACCTCTCCACTCCACTCCAGTCCACTCCACTCCACACCTCTCCACTCCACTCCACTCCACACCACTCCACACCACTTTACTACTCTCCACTAAACACCACTATACTCCACACCAAACCTCTCCACGCCACACCTCTCCACTCCTCTCCACTCCACTCCACTTCACTCCACTCCACTCCAATCCACTCCACTAAACTCCACTCCACTCCACTCCGTTATACTCCTCTCCACTCCACTACTCCACTCCACTCCACACCACTCTACTCCACACCTCTCCACTCCACTCCACACCTCTCCACTTCACGCAACACCACACCTCTCCACTCCACTCCACTCCACTCCACTCCACTCCACTCCACTCCACTCCACTCCACTCCACTCCACTCCGTTTTACTCCTCTCCACTCCACTCCACTCCACTCCACTCCACACCACACCTCTCCACTCCACTCCAGTCCACTCCACTCCACACCTCTCCACTCCACTCCACTCCACACCACTCCACACCACTTTACTACTCTCCACTCAACACCACTATACTCCACACCAAACCTCTCCACGCCACACCTCTCCACTCCTCTCCACTCCACTCCACTTCACTCCACTCCACTCCACTCCACTCCACTAAACTCCACTCCACTCCACTCCGTTATACTCCTCTCCACTCCACTACTCCACTCCACTCCACACCACTCTACTCCACACCTCTCCACTCCACTCCACACCTCTCCACTTCACGCAACACCACACCTCTCCACTCCACTCCACTCCACTCCACTCCACTCCACTCCACTCCACTCCACTCCACTCCACTCCACTCCACTGCACTCCACTCCGTTTTACTCCTCTCCACTCCACTACTCCACTCCACTCTACACCACTCCACTCCACACCTCTCCACTCCACTCCACACCTCTCCAGTCCACTCAACACCACAATTCTCCACTCCACTCCACTCCACTCCACTCCACTCCACTCCACTCCACTCCACTCCACTTTACTCCACTCCACTCCACTCCACTCCGTTTTACTCCTCTCCACTCCACTCCACTCCACTCCACTCCACTCCACTCCACTCCACTCCACTCCACTCCACTCCACTCCACACCACACCTCTCCACTCCACTCCACTCCACTCCACTCCACACCTCTCCACTCCACTCCACTCCACCCCACTCCACTCCACTCCACTCCACTCCACTCCACTCCACTCCGTTTTACTCCACTCCACTCCACTCCTCTCCACCCCACTCCACTCCACTCCACTCCACTCCTCTCCACCCCACTCCACTCCACTCCACTCCACTCAACTCCACTCCACTCCACTCCACACCTCTCCACTCCTCTCCACTCCACTCCACTCCACTCCGTTTTACTCCTATCCACTGCACTCCACTGCACTCCACTGCACTCCACTGCACTCCACTGCACTCCACTCCACTCCGCTCCGCACCACTCTACTCCACTCAACTCCACTCCACTCCACTCCACTCCACTCCACTCCACTCCACTCCACTCCACTCCACTCCACTCCACTCCACTCCACACCACACCTCTCCACTCCACTCTACTCCACTCAACTCCACTCCATACCACACCCCTCCACTGCACTCCACTGCACTCCACTGCACTCCACTGCACTCCACTCCAGTCCACTCCACTCCACTCCAATCCTCTCCACTCCACTCCACTCCACTCCACTCCACTCCACTCCACTCCACTCCACTCCACTCCACTCCACTCTTCTCCACTCCACTCCACTCCACTCCACTCCGCTCCACTCCACTCCACTCCACTCCACTCCACTCCACTCCACTCCACTCCACTCCACTCCACACCACTCCACTCCGTTTTACTCCTCTCCACTCCACTCCACTCCACTCCACTGCACTCCACACCTCTCCACTCCACTCCACTCCACTCCACTCCACTCCACTCCACTCCACTCCACTCCACTCCACTCCACTCAACTCCACTCCACTCCACTCCACTCCACTCCATTTTACTCCTCTCCACTCCACTCCACTCCACTCCACTCCACTCCACTCCACTCCACTCAACACCACACCTCTCCACTCCACTCCACTCCGCTCCTCACCACTCTACTCCACTCCACTCCACTCCACTCCACTCCACTCCACTCCACTCCACTCCACTCCACTCCACTCCACTCCACTCCACACCACACCTCTCCACTCCACTCCACTCCACTCCACTCCACTCCACTCCACTCCACTCCACACCTCTCCACTCCACTCCACTCCACTCCACTCCACTCCACTCCACTCCGTTTTACTCCTCTCCACTCCACTCCACTCCACTCCACTCCACTCCACTCCACTCCACTCCACTCCACTCCACTCCACTCCACACCTCTCCACTCCACTCCACTCCACTCCACTCCACTCCACTCCACTCCACACCTCTCCACTCCACTCCACTCCACTCCACTCCACTCCACTCCACTCCACTCCACTCCACTCCGTTTTACTCCTGTCCACTCCACTCCACTGCACTCCACTGCACTCCACTGCACTCCACTCCACTCCACTCCCCTCCACTCTACTCCACTCAACACCACACCTCTCCACTCCACTCCACTCCGCTCCGCACCACTCTACTCCACTCCACTCCACTCCACTCCACTCCACTCCACTCCACTCCACTCCACTCCACTCCACTCCACTCCATACCACTCCACTCCACTCCACTCCTCTCCACTCCACTCCACTCCACTCCACTCCACTCCCCTCCACTGCACTCCGCTCCACTCCACTCCACTCCACTCCACTCCACTCCGTTTTACTCCTGTCCACTCCACTCCACTGCACTCCACTGCACTCCACTCCACTCCACTCCACTCCACTCCACTCCACTCCACTCCACTCCACTCCACTCCACTCCACTCCACTCCCCTCCACTCTACTCCACTCCACACCACACCTCTCCACTCCACTCTACTCCTCTCCACCCCACTCCATACCACACACCTCCACTCCACTCCACACCTCTCCACTCCACTCCACTCCACTCCACTGCACTCCACTGCACTCCGCTCCACTCCACTCCATTCCACTCTACTCCACTCCAATCCACTTCACTCCAGTCCACACCACACCTCTCCACTCCACTCCACTCCACTCCACTCCACTCCACTCCACTCCACACTACTCCACAACTCTCAACTCCACTCCACTCCACTCCACTCCACTCCGTTTTACTCCTCTCCACTCCACTCCACTCCACTCCACTCCACTCCACTCCACTCCACTCCACTCCACACCTCTCCACTCCACTCCACTCCACTCCACTCCACTCCACTCCACTCCACTCCACTCCACTCCATTTTACTCCTCTCCACTCCACTCCACTCCACTCCACTCCACTCCACTCCACTCAACACCACACCTCTCCACTCCACTCCACTCCGCTCCGCACCACTCCACTCCACTCCACTCCACTCCACTCCACTCCACTCCACTCCACTCCACTCCACACCACACCTCTCCACTCCACTCCACTCCACTCCACTCCACACCTCTCCACTCCACTCCACTCCACTCCGTTTTACTCCTCTCCACTCCACTCCACTCCACTCCACTCCACTCCACTCCACTCCACTCCACTCCACTCCACTCCACTCCACTCCACACCTCTCCACTCCACTCCACTCCACTCCACTCCACTCCACTCCACTCCACTCCACTCCACTCCGTTTTACTCCTGTCCACTGCACTCCACTGCACTTGACTGCACTCCACTGCACTCCACTCCACTCCACTCCCCTCCACTCTACTCCACTCAACACCACACCTCTCCACTCCACTCCACTCCGCTCCGCACCACTCTACTCCACTCCACTCCACTTCACTCCACTCCACTCCACTCCACTCCACTCCACTCCGTTTTACTCCTCTCCACTGCACTCCACTGCATTCCACTGCACTCTTCTCCACTCCACTCCACTCCACACCCCTCCACTCCACTCCAGTCCACTCCACTCCTCTCCACTCCACTCCACTCCACTCCACTCCACTCCGTTTTACTCCTGTCCACTGCACTCCACTGCACTCCACTGCACTCCACTGCACTCCACTCCACTCCACTCCCCTCCACTCTAATCCACTCAACACCACACCTCTCCACTCCACTCTACTCCGCTCCGCACCACTCTACTCCACTCCACTCCACTTCACTCCACTCCACTCCACTCCACTCCACTCCACTCCGTTTTACTCCTCTCCACTGCACTCCACTGCATTCCACTGCACTCTTCTCCACTCCACTCCACTCCACACCCCTCCACTCCACTCCAGTCCACTCCACTCCTCTCCACTCCACTCCACTCCACTCCACTCCTCTCCACTCCAATCCACTCCACTCCACTCCACTCCACTCAACACCACACCTCTCCACTCCACTCCACTCCGCTCCGCACCACTCTACTCCACTCCACTCCACTCCACTCCACTCCACTCCACACCACACCTCTCCACTCCACTCCACTCCACTCCACTCCACTCCACACCTCTCCACTCCACTCCACTCCACTCCACTCCACTCCACTCCGCTCCACTCCGTTTTACTCCTCTCCACTCCACTCCACTCCACTCCACTCCACTCCACTCCACTCCACTCCACTCCACTCCACTCCACTCCACTCCGTTTTACTCCTGTCCACTCCACTCCACTGCACTCCACTCCACTCCCCTCCACTCTACTCCACTCAACACCACACCTCTCCACTCCACTCCACTCCGCTCCGCACCACTCCACTCCACTCCACTCCACTCCACTCCACTCCACTCCGTTTTACTCCTCTCCACTCCACTCCTCTACACTCCTCTACACTCCACTCCACTCCACTCCACTCCACTCAAGTCAACACCACACCTCTCCACTCCACTCCACTCCACTCCACTCCACTCCACTCCACTGCACTCCACTGCACTCCGCTCCACTCCACTCCACTCCACTCTACTCCACTCCACTCCACTTCACCTCACTCCAGTCCACACCACACCACACCTCTCCACTCCACTCCACTCCACTCCACTCCACTCCACTCCACACTACTCCACAACTCTCCACTCCACTCCACTCCACTCCACTCCACTCCACTCCACTCCGTTTTACTCCTCTCCACTCCACTCCACTCCACTCCACTCCACTGCACTCCACTCCGTTTTACTCCTGTCCACTCCACTCCACTGCACTCCACTCCACTCCCCTCCACTCTACTCCACTCAACACCACACCTCTCCACTCCACTCCACTCCGCTCCGCACCACTCCACTCCACTCCACTCCACTCCACTCCACTCCACTCCACTCCGTTTTACTCCTCTCCACTCCACTCCTCTACACTCCTCTACACTCCACTCCACTCCACTCCACTCCACTCAAGTCAACACCACACCTCTCCACTCCACTCCACTCCACTCCACTCCACTCCACTCCACTGCACTCCACTGCACTCCGCTCCACTCCACTCCACTCCACTCTACTCCACTCCACTCCACTTCACCTCACTCCAGTCCACACCACACCACACCTCTCCACTCCACTCCACTCCACTCCACTCCACTCCACTCCACTCCACTCCACACTACTCCACAACTCTCCACTCCACTCCACTCCACTCCACTCCACTCCACTCCACTCCGTTTTACTCCTCTCCACTCCACTCCACTCCACTCCACTCCACTGCACTCCACTCCACTCCACTCCACACCTCTCCACTCCACTCCACTCCACTCCACTCCACTCCACTCCACTCCACTCCACTCCACTCCACTCCACTCCATTTTACTCCTCTCCACTCCACTCCACTCCACTCCACTCCACTCCACTCAACACCACACCTCTCCACTCCACTCCACTCCACTCCGCTCCACTCCACTCCACTCCACTCCACTCCACTCCACTCCACACCACACCTCTCCACTCCACTCCACTCCACTCCACTCCACTCCACTCCACACCTCTCCACTCCACTCCACTCCACTCCACTCCACTCCACTCCACTCCACTCCACTCCACTCCGTTTTACTCCTCTCCACTCCACTCCACTCCACTCCACTCCACTCCACTCCACTCCACTCCACACCTCTCCACTCCACTCAACACCACACCTCTCCACTCCACTCCACTCCACTCCACTCCACTCCACTCCACTCCACTCCACTCCACTCCACTCCACTCCACTCCGTTTTACTCCTCTCCACTCCACTCCTCTACACTCCACTCCACTCCACTCCACTCAAGTCAACACCACACCTCTCCACTCCACTCCACTCCACTCCACTCCACTCCACTCCACTCCACTGCACTCCACTGCACTCCGCTCCACTCCACTCCACTCCACTCTACTCCACTCCACTCCACCTCACTCCAGTCCACACCACACCACACCTCTCCACTCCACTCCACTCCACTCCACTCCACTCCACTCCACTCCACTCCACTCCACTCCACTCCACTCCACTCCACTCCGTTTTACTCCTGTCCACTCCACTCCACTGCACTCCACTCCACTCCACTCCCCTCCACTCTACTCCACTCAACACCACACCTCTCCACTCCACTCCACTCCGCTCCGTTTTACTCCTCTCCACTCCACTCCACTCCACTCCACTCCGTTTTACTCCTCTCCACTCCACTCCACTCCACTCCACTCCACTCCACTCCACTCCACTCCACTCCACTCCACTCCACTCCACTCCACTCCACTCCACTCCACTCCACTCCGTTTTACTCCTGTCCACTCCACTCCACTGCACTCCACTCCACTCCACTCCCCTCCACTCTACTCCACTCAACACCACACCTCTCCACTCCACTCCACTCCGCTCCGTTTTACTCCTCTCCACTCCACTCCACTCCACTCCACTCCGTTTTACTCCTCTCCACTCCACTCCACTCCACTCCACTCCACTCCACTCCACTCCACTCCACTCCACTCCACTCCACTCCACTCCACACCTCTCCACTCCACTCCACTCCACTCCACTCCACTCCACTCCACTCCACTCCATTTTACTCCTCTCCACTCCACTCCACTCCACTCCACTCCACTCAACACCACACCTCTCCACTCCACTCCACTCCACTCCACTCCACTCCACACCTCTCCACTCCACTCCACTCCACTCCACTCCACTCCACTCCACTCCACTCCACTCCACTCCGTTTTACTCCTCTCCACTCCACTCCACTCCACTCCACTCCACTCCACTCCACTCCACTCCACTCCACTCCACTCCACACCTCTCCACTCCACTCCACTCCACTCCACTCCACTCCACTCCACTCCGTTTTACTCCTGTCCACTCCACTCCACTGCACTCCACTGCACTCCACTGCACTCCACTCCACTCCCCTCCACTCTACTCCACTCAACACCACACCTCTCCACTCCACTCCACTCCGCTCCGCACCACTCTACTCCACTCCACTCCACTTCACTCCACTCCACTCCACTCCACTCCACTCCACTCCACTCCACTCCACTCCACTCCACTCCACTCCACTCCACTCCACTCCACTCCACTCCACACCACACCTCTCCACTGCACTCTACTCCACTCCACCCCACTCCATACCACACCCCTCCACTCCACTCCAGTCCACTCCACTCCACTCCACTCCACTCCACTCCTCTCCACTCCACTCCACTCCACTCCACTCCACTCCACTCAACACCACACCTCTCCACTCCACTCCACTCCGCTCCGCACCACTCTACTCCACTCCACTCCACTCCACTCCACTCCACTCCACTCCACACCACACATCTCCACTCCACTCCACTCCACTCCACTCCACACCTCTCCACTCCACTCCACTCCACTCCACTCCACTCCACTCCACTCCGTTTTACTCCTCTCCACTCCACTCCACTCCACTCCACTCCACTCCACTCCACTCCACTCCACTCCACTCCACTCCACTCCACTCCACTCCACTCCACACCTCTCCACTCCACTCCATTCCACTCCACTCCACTCCACTCCGTTTTACTCCTGTCCACTCCACTCCACTGCATTCCACTGCACTCCACTGCACTCCACTCCACTCCACTCCCCTCCACTCTACTCCACTCAACACCACACCTCTCCACTCCACTCCACACCTCTCCACTCCACTCCACTCCACTCCACTCCACTCCACTCCACTCCACTCCACTCCACTCCGTTTTACTCCTCTCCACTCCACTCCACTCCACTCCACTCCACTCCACTCCACTCCACTCCACTCCACTCCACTCCACTCCACTCCACACCTCTCCACTCCACTCCATTCCACTCCACTCCACTCCACTCCGTTTTACTCCTGTCCACTCCACTCCACTGCACTCCACTGCACTCCACTGCACTCCACTCCACTCCACTCCCCTCCACTCTACTCCACTCAACACCAAACCTCTCCACTCCACTCCACTCCGCTCCGCACCACTCTACTCCACTCCACTCCACTTCACTCCACTCCACTCCACTCCACTCCACTCCACTCCACTCCACTCCACTCCACACCACACCTCTCCACTGCACTCTACTCCACTCCACCCCACTCCATTCCTCACCCCTCCAGTCCACTCCAGTCCACTCCACTCCTCTCCACTCCACTCCACTCCATACCACTCCACTCCACTCCACTCCACTCCACTCCACTCCACTCCACTCCCCTCCACTGCACTCCGCTCCACTCCACTCCACTCCACTCCGTTTTACTCCTGTCCACTCCACTCCACTCCACTCCACTCCACTCCACTCCACTCCCCTCCACTCTACTCCACTCCACACCACACCTCTCCACTCCACTCTACTCCACTCAACTCCACTCCATACCACACCCCTCCACTCCACTCCAGTCCACTCCACTCCTCTCCACTCCACTCCACTCCACTCCACTCCACTCCACTCCACTCCGTTTTACTCCTGTCCACTCCACTCCACTCCACTCCACTCCACTCCCCTCCACTCTACTCCACTCCACACCACACCTCTCCACTCCACTCTACTCCACTCAACTCCACTCCATACCACACCCCTCCACTCCACTCCAGTCCACTCCACTCCTCTCCACTCCACTCCACTCAACACCACACCTCTCCACTCCACTCCACTCCGCTCCGCACCACTCCACTCCACTCCACTCCACTCCACTCCACTCCACTCCACTCCACTCCACTCCACTCCACTCCGTTTTACTCCTCTCCACTCCACTCCTCTACACTCCTCTACACTCCACTCCACTCCACTCCACTCCACTCAAGTCAACACCACACCTCTCCACTCCACTCCACTCCACTCCACTCCACTGCACTCCACTGCACTCCGCTCCACTCCACTCCACTCCACTCTACTCCACTCCACTCCACTTCACCTCACTCCAGTCCACACCACACCACACCTCTCCACTCCACTCCACTCCACTCCACACTACTCCACAACTCTCCACTCCACTCCACTCCACTCCACTCCGTTTTACTCCTCTCCACTCCACTCCACTCCACTCCACTGCACTCCACTCCACTCCACTCCACTGCACTCCACTCCACTCCACTCCACTCCACTCCTCTCCACTCCACTCCACTCCACTGCACTCCACTGCACTCCACTCCACTCCACTCCACTCCACTCCACTCCACTCCACTCCACACCTCTCCACTCCACTCCACTCCACTCCACTCCACTCCACTCCACTTCGTTTTACTCCTGTCCACTCCACTCCACTGCACTCCACTGCACTCCACTGCACTCCACTCCACTCCACTCCCCTCCACTCTACTCCACTCAACACCACACCTCTCCACTCCACTCCACTCCGCTCCGCACCACTCTACTCCACTCCACTCCACTCCACTCCACTCCACTCCACTCCACTCCACTCCATACCACTCCACTCCACTCCACTCCTCTCCACTCCACTCCACTCCACTCCCCTCCACTCCACTCCCCTCCACTGCACTCCGCTCCACTCCACTCCACTCCACTCCACTCCACTCCACTCCACTCCACTCCACTCCACTCCGTTTTACTCCTGTCCACTCCACTCCACTGCACTCCACTGCACTCCACTGCACTCCACTCCACTCCACTCCACTCCACTCCACTCCACTCCACTCCACTCCACTCCACTCCACTCCACTCTACTCCACTCCACACCACACCTCTCCACTCCACTCTACTCCTCTCCACCCCACTCCATACCACACACCTCCACTCCACTCCACACCTCTCCACTCCACTCCACTCCACTCCACACCAAACCTCTCCACTCCACTCCATTCCACTCCACTCCACTCCACTCCGTTTTACTCCTGTCCACTCCACTCCACTGCACTCCACTGCACTCCACTGCACTCCACTCCACTCCACTCCCCTCCACTCTACTCCACTCAACACCAAACCTCTCCACTCCACTCCACTCCGCTCCGCACCACTCTACTCCACTCCACTCCACTTCACTCCACTCCACTCCACTCCACTCCACTCCACTCCACTCCACTCCACTCCACACCACACCTCTCCACTGCACTCTACTCCACTCCACCCCACTCCATACCTCACCCCTCCAGTCCACTCCAGTCCACTCCACTCCTCTCCACTCCACTCCACTCCATACCACTCCACTCCACTCCACTCCACTCCACTCCACTCCACTCCACTCCACTCCACTCCACTCCACTCCCCTCCACTGCACTCCGCTCCACTCCACTCCACTCCACTCCGTTTTACTCCTGTCCACTCCACTCCACTCCACTCCACTCCACTCCACTCCCCTCCACTCTACTCCACTCCACACCACACCTCTCCACTCCACTCTACTCCACTCAACTCCACTCCATACCACACCCCTCCACTCCACTCCAGTCCACTCCACTCCTCTCCACTCCACTCCACTCCACTCCACTCCACTCCACTCCGTTTTACTCCTGTCCACTCCACTCCACTCCACTCCACTCCACTCCCCTCCACTCTACTCCACTCCACACCACACCTCTCCACTCCACTCTACTCCACTCAACTCCACTCCATACCACACCCCTCCACTCCACTCCAGTCCACTCCACTCCTCTCCACTCCACTCCACTCAACACCACACCTCTCCACTCCACTCCACTCCGCTCCGCACCACTCCACTCCACTCCACTCCACTCCACTCCACTCCACTCCACTCCACTCCACTCCACTCCACTCCACTCCACTCCACTCCACTCCGTTTTACTCCTCTCCACTCCACTCCTCTACACTCCTCTACACTCCACTCCACTCCACTCCACTCCACTCAAGTCAACACCACACCTCTCCACTCCACTCCACTCCACTCCACTCCACTGCACTCCACTGCACTCCGCTCCACTCCACTCCACTCCACTCTACTCCACTCCACTCCACTTCACCTCACTCCAGTCCACACCACACCACACCTCTCCACTCCACTCCACTCCACTCCACACTACTCCACAACTCTCCACTCCACTCCACTCCACTCCACTCCGTTTTACTCCTCTCCACTCCACTCCACTCCACTCCACTGCACTCCACTCCACTCCACTCCACTGCACTCCACTCCACTCCTCTCCACTCCACTCCACTCCACTGCACTCCACTGCACTCCACTCCACTCCACTCCACTCCACTCCACTCCACACCTCTCCACTCCACTCCACTCCACTCCACTCCACTCCACTCCACTCCGTTTTACTCCTGTCCACTCCACTCCACTGCACTCCACTGCACTCCACTGCACTCCACTCCACTCCACTCCCCTCCACTCTACTCCACTCAACACCACACCTCTCCACTCCACTCCACTCCGCTCCGCACCACTCTACTCCACTCCACTCCACTCCACTCCACTCCACTCCACTCCACTCCACTCCACTCCACTCCATACCACTCCACTCCACTCCACTCCTCTCCACTCCACTCCACTCCACTCCCCTCCACTCCACTCCCCTCCACTGCACTCCGCTCCACTCCACTCCACTCCACTCCACTCCACTCCACTCCACTCCACTCCACTCCACTCCGTTTTACTCCTGTCCACTCCACTCCACTGCACTCCACTGCACTCCACTGCACTCCACTCCACTCCACTCCACTCCACTCCACTCCACTCCACTCCACTCCACTCCACTCCACTCCACTCTACTCCACTCCACACCACACCTCTCCACTCCACTCTACTCCTCTCCACCCCACTCCATACCACACACCTCCACTCCACTCCACACCTCTCCACTCCACTCCACTCCACTCCACACCAAACCTCTCCACTCCACTCCACTCCACTCCACTCCACTCCACTCCACTCCACTCCACTCCACTCATCTCCACTCCACTCCACTCCACTCCACTGCACTCCACTGCACTCCGCTCCACTCCACTCCATTCCACTCTACTCCACTCCACTCCACTTCACTTCACTCCAGTCCACACCACACCTCTCCACTCCACTCCACTCCACTCCACTCCACTCCACTCCACTCCACTCCACTCCACTCCACTCCACTCCACTCCACACTACTCCACAACTCTCAACTCCACTCCACTCCACTCCACTCCACTCCGTTTTACTCCTCTCCACTCCACTCCACTCCACTCCACTCCACTCCACTCCACTCCACTCCACTCCACTCCACTCCACACCTCTCCACTCCACTCCACTCCACTCCACTCCACTCCACTCCACTCCACTCCACTCCACTCCACTCCATTTTACTCCTCTCCACTCCACTCCACTCCACTCCACTCCACTCAACACCACACCTCTCCACTCCACTCCACTCCGCTCCGCACCACTCTACTCCACTCCACTCCACTCCACTCCACTCCACTCCACTCCACTCCACTCCACTCCACTCCACTCCACTCCACACCACACCTCTCCACTCCACTCCACTCCACTCCACTCCACACCTCTCCACTCCACTCCACTCCACTCCGTTTTACTCCTCTCCACTCCACTCCACTCCACTCCACTCCACTCCACTCCACTCCACTCCACTCCACTCCACTCCACACCTCTCCACTCCACTCCACTCCACTCCACTCCACTCCACTCCGTTTTACTCCTGTCCACTGCACTCCACTCCACTCCACTCCCCTCCACTCTACTCCACTCAACACCACACCTCTCCACTCCACTCCACTCCGCTCCGCACCACTCTACTCCACTCCACTCCACTCCACTTCACTCCACTCCACTCCACTCCACTCCACTCCGTTTTACTCCTCTCCACTGCACTCCACTGCATTCCACTGCACTCTTCTCCACTCCACTCCACTCCACACCCCTCCACTCCACTCCAGTCCACTCCACTCCTCTCCACTCCACTCCACTCCATACCACTCCACTCCACTCCACTCCTCTCCACTCCAATCCACTCCACTCCACTCCACTCCACTCAACACCACACCTCTCCACTCCACTCCACTCCGCTCCGCACCACTCTACTCCACTCCACTCCACTCCACTCCAATCCACTCCACTCAACTCCACACCACACCTCTCCACTCCACTCCACTCCACTCCACTCCACTCCACACCTCTCCACTCCACTCCACTCCACTCCACTCCACTCCACTCCACTCCGTTTTACTCCTCTCCACTCCACTCCACTCCACTCCACACCACACCTCTCCACTCCACTCCACTCCACTCCACTCCACACCTCTCCACTCCACTCCACTCCACTCCGTTTTACTCCTCTCCACTCCACTCCACTCCACTCCACTCCACTCCACTCCACTCCACTCCACTCCACACCTCTCCACTCCACTCCACTCCACTCCACTCCACTCCACTCCGTTTTACTCCTGTCCACTGCACTCCACTGCACTCCACTGCACTCCACTGCACTCCACTCCACTCCACTCCCCTCCACTCTACTCCACTCAACACCACACCTCTCCACTCCACTCCACTCCGCTCCGCACCACTCTACTCCACTCCACTCCACTTCACTCCACTCCACTCCACTCCACTCCACTCCACTCCGTTTTACTCCTCTCCACTGCACTCCACTGCATTCCACTGCACTCTTCTCCACTCCACTCCACTCCACACCCCTCCACTCCACTCCAGTCCACTCCACTCCTCTCCACTCCACTCCACTCCATACCACTCCACTCCACTCCACTCCTCTCCACTCCAATCCACTCCACTCCACTCCACTCCACTCAACACCACACCTCTCCACTCCACTCCACTCCGCTCCGCACCACTCTACTCCACTCCACTCCACTCCACTCCACTCCACTCCACTCCACACCACACCTCTCCACTCCACTCCACTCCACTCCACTCCACACCTCTCCACTCCACTCCACTCCACTCCACTCCACTCCACTCCACTCCACTCCACTCCACTCCACTCCACTCCACTCCACTCCACTCCACTCCGTTTTACTCCTCTCCACTCCACTCCACTCCACTCCACTCCACTCCACTCCACTCCACTCCACTCCACTCCACTCCACTCCGTTTTACTCCTGTCCACTCCACTCCACTGCACTCCACTCCACTCCCCTCCACTCTACTCCACTCAACACCACACCTCTCCACTCCACTCCACTCCGCTCCGCACCACTCCACTCCACTCCACTCCACTCCACTCCACTCCACTCCACTCCACTCCACTCCACTCCACTCCACTCCGTTTTACTCCTCTCCACTCCACTCCTCTACACTCCTCTACACTCCACTCCACTCCACTCCACTCCACTCAAGTCAACACCACACCTCTCCACTCCACTCCACTCCACTCCACTCCACTGCACTCCACTGCACTCCGCTCCACTCCACTCCACTCCACTCTACTCCACTCCACTCCACTTCACCTCACTCCAGTCCACACCACACCACACCTCTCCACTCCACTCCACTCCACTCCACTCCACTCCACACTACTCCACAACTCTCCACTCCACTCCACTCCACTCCACTCCACTCCACTCCGTTTTACTCCTCTCCACTCCACTCCACTCCACTCCACTGCACTCCACTCCACTCCACTCCACACCTCTCCACTCCACTCCACTCCACTCCACTCCACTCCACTCCACTCCACTCCACTCCACTCCACTCCATTTTACTCCTCTCCACTCCACTCCACTCCACTCCACTCCACTCCACTCCACTCCACTCCACTCAACACCACACCTCTCCACTCCACTCCACTCCACTCCGCTCCACTCCACTCCACTCCACTCCACTCCACTCCACACCACACCTCTCCACTCCACTCCACTCCACTCCACTCCACTCCACTCCACACCTCTCCACTCCACTCCACTCCACTCCACTCCACTCCACTCCACTCCACTCCACTCCACTCCACTCCACTCCGTTTTACTCCTCTCCACTCCACTCCACTCCACTCCACTCCACTCCACTCCACTCCACTCCACTCCACACCTCTCCACTCCACTCAACACCACACCTCTCCACTCCACTCCACTCCACTCCACTCCACTCCACTCCACTCCACTCCACTCCACTCCACTCCACTCCACTCCACTCCACTCCACTCCACTCCACTCCACTCCGTTTTACTCCTCTCCACTCCACTCCTCTACACTCCACTCCACTCCACTCCACTCAAGTCAACACCACACCTCTCCACTCCACTCCACTCCACTCCACTCCACTCCACTCCACTCCACTGCACTCCACTGCACTCCGCTCCACTCCACTCCACTCCACTCTACTCCACTCCACTCCACCTCACTCCAGTCCACACCACACCACACCTCTCCACTCCACTCCACTCCACTCCACTCCACTCCACTCCACTCCACTCCACTCCACTCCACTCCACTCCACTCCACTCCACTCCACTCCGTTTTACTCCTGTCCACTCCACTCCACTGCACTCCACTCCACTCCACTCCCCTCCACTCTACTCCACTCAACACCACACCTCTCCACTCCACTCCACTCCGCTCCGTTTTACTCCTCTCCACTCCACTCCACTCCACTCCACTCCACTCCGTTTTACTCCTCTCCACTCCACTCCACTCCACTCCACACCTCTCCACTCCACTCCACTCCACTCCACTCCATTTTACTCCTCTCCACTCCACTCCACTCCACTCCACTCCACTCCACTCCACTCCACTCCACTCCACTCCACTCCACTCCACTCCACTCCGTTTTACTCCTCTCCACTCCACTCCACTCCACTCCACTCCACTCCACTCCACACCTCTCCACTCCACTCCACTCCACTCCACTCCACTCCACTCCGTTTTACTCCTGTCCACTGCACTCCACTGCACTCCACTGCACTCCACTGCACTCCACTCCACTCCACTCCCCTCCACTCTACTCCACTCAACACCACACCTCTCCACTCCACTCCACTCCGCTCCGCACCACTCTACTCCACTCCACTCCACTTCACTCCACTCCACTCCACTCCACTCCACTCCACTCCACTCCACTCCACTCCACTCCACTCCACTCCACTCCACTCCACTCCACACCACACCTCTCCACTGCACTCTACTCCACTCCACCCCACTCCATACCACACCCCTCCACTCCACTCCAGTCCACTCCACTCCACTCCACTCCACTCCACTCCACTCCACTCCTCTCCACTCCACTCCACTCCACTCCACTCCACTCCACTCCACTCCACTCCACTCAACACCACACCTCTCCACTCCACTCCACTCCACTCCACTCCACTCCACTCCACTCCACTCCACTCCGTTTTACTCCTCTCCACTCCACTCCACTCCACTCCACTCCACTCCACTCCACTCCACTCCACTCCACTCCACACCTCTCCACTCCACTCCATTCCACTCCACTCCACTCCACTCCGTTTTACTCCTGTCCACTCCACTCCACTGCATTCCACTGCACTCCACTGCACTCCACTCCACTCCACTCCCCTCCACTCTACTCCACTCAACACCACACCTCTCCACTCCACTCCACACCTCTCCACTCCACTCCACTCCACTCCACTCCACTCCACTCCACTCCACTCCACTCCACTCCACTCCACTCCGTTTTACTCCTCTCCACTCCACTCCACTCCACTCCACTCCACTCCACTCCACTCCACTCCACTCCACTCCACCCCTCTCCACTCCACTCCATTCCACTCTACTCCACTCCACTCCGTTTTACTCCTGTCCACTCCACTCCACTGCACTCCACTGCACTCCACTGCACTCCACTCCACTCCACTCCCCTCCACTCTACTCCACTCAACACCAAACCTCTCCACTCCACTCCACTCTGCTCCGCACCACTCTACTCCACTCCACTCCACTTCACTCCACTCCACTCCACTCCACTCCACTCCACTCCACTCCACTCCACTCCACTCCACTCCACTCCACTCCACACCACACCTCTCCACTGCACTCTACTCCACTCCACCCCACTCCATACCACACCCCTCCAGTCCACTCCAGTCCACTCCACTCCTCTCCACTCCACTCCACTCCATACCACTCCACTCCACTCCACTCCACTCCACTCCACTCCACTCCACTCCACTCCCCTCCACTGCACTCCGCTCCACTCCACTCCACTCCACTCCGTTTTACTCCTGTCCACTCCACTCCACTCCACTCCACTCCACTCCACTCCACTCCCCTCCACTCTACTCCACTCCACACCACACCTCTCCACTCCACTCTACTCCACTCAACTCCACTCCATACCACACCCCTCCACTCCACTCCAGTCCACTCCACTCCTCTCCACTCCACTCCACTCCACTCCACTCCACTCCACTCCGTTTTACTCCTGTCCACTCCACTCCACTCCACTCCACTCCACTCCACTCCACTCCACTCCCCTCCACTCTACTCCACTCCACACCACACCTCTCCACTCCACTCTACTCCACTCAACTCCACTCCATACCACACCCCTCCACTCCACTCCAGTCCACTCCACTCCTCTCCACTCCACTCCACTCAACACCACACCTCTCCACTCCACTCCACTCCGCTCCGCACCACTCCACTCCACTCCACTCCACTCCACTCCACTCCACTCCACTCCACTCCACTCCACTCCACTCCACTCCGTTTTACTCCTCTCCACTCCACTCCTCTACACTCCTCTACACTCCACTCCACTCCACTCCACTCCACTCAAGTCAACACCACACCTCTCCACTCCACTCCACTCCACTCCACTCCACTGCACTCCACTGCACTCCGCTCCACTCCACTCCACTCCACTCTACTCCACTCCACTCCACTTCACCTCACTCCAGTCCACACCACACCACACCACTCCACTCCACTCCACTCCACACTACTCCACAACTCTCCACTCCACTCCACTCCACTCCACTCCGTTTTACTCCTCTCCACTGCACTCCACTCCACTCCACTCCACACCTCTCCACTCCACTCCACTCCACTCCACTCCACTCCACTCCACTCCACTCCACTCCACTCCACTCCACTCCATTTTACTCCTCTCCACTCCACTCCACTCCACTCCACTCCACTCCACTCCACTCAACACCACACCTCTCCACTCCACTCCACTCCACTCCGCTCCACTCCACTCCACTCCACTCCACACCACACCTCTCCACTCCACTCCACTCCACTCCACTCCACTCCACTCCACACCTCTCCACTCCACTCCACTCCACTCCACTCCACTCCACTCCACTCCACTCCACTCCACTCCACTCCACTCCGTTTTACTCCTCTCCACTCCACTCCACTCCACTCCACTCCACTCCACTCCACTCCACTCCACTCCACACCTCTCCACTCCACTCAACACCACACCTCTCCACTCCACTCCACTCCACTCCACTCCACTCCACTCCACTCCACTCCACTCCACTCCGTTTTACTCCTCTCCACTCCACTCCTCTACACTCCACTCCACTCCACTCCACACCACTCCACTCAAGTCAACACCACACCTCTCCACTCCACTCCACTCCACTCCACTCCACTCCACTGCACTCCACTGCACTCCGCTCCACTCCACTCCACTCCACTCTACTCCACTCCACTCCACCTCACTCCAGTCCACACCACACCACACCTCTCCACTCCACTCCACTCCACTCCACTCCACTCCACTCCACTCCACTCCACTCCACTCCACTCCACTCCACTCCACTCCACTCCACTCCACTCCACTCCACTCCACTCCGTTTTACTCCTGTCCACTCCACTCCACTGCACTCCACTGCACTCCACTGCACTCCACTCCACTCCACTCCCCTCCACTCTACTCCACTCAACACCACACCTCTCCACTCCACTCCACTCCGCTCCGTTTTACTGCTCTCCACTCCACTCCACTCCACTCCACTCCGTTTTACTCCTCTCCACTCCACTCCACTCCACTCCACTCCACTCCACTCCACTCCACTCCACTCCACTCCACTCCACTCCACTCCACTCCACTCCACACCTCTCCACTCCACTCCACTCCACTCCACTCCACTCCATTTTACTCCTCTCCACTCCACTCCACTCCACTCCACTCCACTCAACACCACACCTCTCCACTCCACTCCACTCCGCTCCGCACCACTCTACTCCACTCCACTCCACTCCACTCCACTCCACTCCACTCCACTCCACTCCACTCCACACCACACCTCTCCACTCCACTCCACTCCACTCCACTCCACTCCACACCTCTCCACTCCACTCCACTCCACTCCACTCCACTCCACTCCACTCCACTCCGTTTTACTCCTCTCCACTCCACTCCACTCCACTCCACTCCACTCCACTCCACTCCACTCCACTCCACTCCACTCCACTCCACTCCTCTCCACTCCACTCCACTCCACTCCACTCCACTCCACTCAACCCCACACCTCTCCACTCCACTCCACTCCGCTCCGCACCACTCTACTCCACTCCACTCCACTCCACTCCAATCCACTCCACTCAACTCCACACCACACCTCTCCACTCCACTCCACTCCACTCCACTCCACACCTCTCCACTCCACTCCACTCCACTCCACTCCACTCCACTCCACTCCACTCCACTCCACTCCACTCCGTTTTACTCCTCTCCACTCCACTCCACTCCACTCCACACCACACCTCTCCACTCCACTCCACTCCACTCCACTCCACACCTCTCCACTCCACTCCACTCCACTCCGTTTTACTCCTCTCCACTCCACTCCACTCCACTCCACTCCACTCCACTCCACTCCACTCCACTCCACTCCACTCCACACCTCTCCACTCCACTCCACTCCACTCCACTCCACTCCGTTTTACTCCTGTCCACTGCACTCCACTGCACTCCACTGCACTCCACTGCACTCCACTCCACTCCACTCCCCTCCACTCTACTCCACTCAACACCACACCTCTCCACTCCACTCCACTCCGCTCCGCACCACTCTACTCCACTCCACTCCACTTCACTCCACTCCACTCCACTCCACTCCACTCCACTCCGTTTTACTCCTCTCCACTGCACTCCACTGCATTCCTCTGCACTCTTCTCCACTCCACTCCACTCCACACCCCTCCACTCCACTCCAGTCCACTCCACTCCTCTCCACTCCACTCCACTCCATACCACTCCACTCCACTCCACTCCTCTCCACTCCAATCCACTCCACTCCACTCCACTCCACTCAACACCACACCTCTCCACTCCACTCCACTCCGCTCCGCACCACTCTACTCCACTCCACTCCACTCCACTCCACTCCACTCCACACCACACCTCTCCACTCCACTCCACTCCACTCCACTCCACACCTCTCCACTCCACTCCACTCCACTCCACTCCACTCCACTCCACTCCACTCCACTCCACTCCGTTTTACTCCTCTCCACTCCACTCCACTCCACTCCACTCCACTCCACTCCACTCCACTCCACTCCACTCCACTCCACTCCACTCCGTTTTACTCCTGTCCACTCCACTCCACTGCACTCCACTCCACTCCCCTCCACTCTACTCCACTCAACACCACACCTCTCCACTCCACTCCACTCCGCTCCGCACCACTCCACTCCACTCCACTCCACTCCACTCCACTCCACTCCACTCCACTCCACTCCACTCCACTCCACTCCGTTTTACTCCTCTCCACTCCACTCCTCTACACTCCTCTACACTCCACTCCACTCCACTCCACTCCACTCCACTCAAGTCAACACCACACCTCTCCACTCCACTCCACTCCACTCCACTCCACTGCACTCCACTGCACTCCGCTCCACTCCACTCCACTCCACTCTACTCCACTCCACTCCACTTCACCTCACTCCAGTCCACACCACACCACACCTCTCCACTCCACTCCACTCCACTCCACTCCACTCCACACTACTCCACAACTCTCCACTCCACTCCACTCCACTCCACTCCACTCCGTTTTACTCCTCTCCACTCCACTCCACTCCACTCCACTCCACTGCACTCCACTCCACTCCACTCCACACCTCTCCACTCCACTCCACTCCACTCCACTCCACTCCACTCCACTCCACTCCATTTTACTCCTCTCCACTCCACTCCACTCCACTCCACTCCACTCCACTCAACACCACACCTCTCCACTCCACTCCACTCCACTCCACTCCACTCCACTCCACTCCACTCCACTCCACACCACACCTCTCCACTCCACTCCACTCCACTCCACTCCACTCCACACCTCTCCACTCCACTCCACTCCACTCCACTCCACTCCACTCCACTCCACTCCACTCCACTCCACTCCACTCCGTTTTACTCCTCTCCACTCCACTCCACTCCACTCCACTCCACTCCACTCCACTCCACTCCACTCCACTCCACACCTCTCCACTCCACTCAACACCACACCTCTCCACTCCACTCCACTCCACTCCACTCCACTCCACTCCACTCCACTCCACTCCACTCCACTCCACTCCACTCCGTTTTACTCCTCTCCACTCCACTCCTCTACACTCCACTCCACTCCACTCCACTCAAGTCAACACCACACCTCTCCACTCCACTCCACTCAACTCCACTCCACTCCACTCCACTCCATTGCACTCCACTGCACTCCGCTCCACTCCACTCCACTCCACTCTACTCCACTCCACTCCACCTCACTCCAGTCCACACCACACCACACCTCTCCACTCCACTCCACTCCACTCCACTCCACTCCACTCCACTCCACTCCACTCCACTCCACTCCACTCCACTCCACTCCACTCCACTCCACTCCGTTTTACTCCTGTCCACTCCACTCCACTGCACTCCACTCCACTCCACTCCCCTCCACTCTACTCCACTCAACACCACACCTCTCCACTCCACTCCACTCCGCTCCGTTTTACTCCTCTCCACTCCACTCCACTCCACTCCACTCCGTTTTACTCCTCTCCACTCCACTCCACTCCACTCCACTCCACTCCACTCCACTCCACTCCACTCCACTCCACTCCACACCTCTCCACTCCACTCCACTCCACTCCACTCCACTCCACTCCACTCCACTCCACTCCATTTTACTCCTCTCCACTCCACTCCACTCCACTCCACTCCACTCCACTCAACACCACACCTCTCCACTCCACTCCACTCCACTCCACTCCACTCCACTCCACTCCACTCCACTCCACTCCACTCCACACCTCTCCACTCCACTCCACTCCACTCCACTCCACTCCACTCCACTCCACTCCGTTTTACTCCTCTCCACTCCACTCCACTCCACTCCACTCCACTCCACTCCACTCCACTCCACTCCACTCCACTCCACTCCACACCTCTCCACTCCACTCCACTCCACTCCACTCCACTCCGTTTTACTCCTGTCCACTGCACTCCACTGCACTCCACTGCACTCCACTGCACTCCACTCCACTCCACTCCCCTCCACTCTACTCCACTCAACACCACACCTCTCCACTCCACTCCACTCCGCTCCGCACCACTCTACTCCACTCCACTCCACTTCACTCCACTCCACTCCACTCCACTCCACTCCACTCCACTCCACTCCACTCCACTCCACTCCACTCCACTCCACACCACACCTCTCCACTGCACTCTACTCCACTCCACCCCACTCCATACCACACCCCTCCACTCCACTCCAGTCCACTCCACTCCACTCCACTCCACTCCACTCCTCTCCACTCCACTCCACTCCACTCCACTCCACTCCACTCAACACCACACCTCTCCACTCCACTCCACTCCACTCCACTCCACTCCACTCCACTCCACTCCACTCCACTCCGTTTTACTCCTCTCCACTCCACTCCACTCCACTCCACTCCACTCCACTCCACTCCACTCCACTCCACTCCACTCCACTCCACTCCACACCTCTCCACTCCACTCCATTCCACTCCACTCCACTCCACTCCGTTTTACTCCTGTCCACTCCACTCCACTGCATTCCACTGCACTCCACTGCACTCCACTCCACTCCACTCCCCTCCACTCTACTCCACTCAACACCACACCTCTCCACTCCACTCCACACCTCTCCACTCCACTCCACTCCACTCCACTCCACTCCACTCCACTCCACTCCACTCCACTCCGTTTTACTCCTCTCCACTCCACTCCACTCCACTCCACTCCACTCCACTCCACTCCACTCCACTCCACCCCTCTCCACTCCACTCCATTCCACTCTACTCCACTCCACTCCGTTTTACTCCTGTCCACTCCACTCCACTGCACTCCACTGCACTCCACTGCACTCCACTCCACTCCACTCCCCTCCACTCTACTCCACTCAACACCAAACCTCTCCACTCCACTCCACTCCGCTCCGCACCACTCTACTCCACTCCACTCCACTCCACTCCACTCCACTCCACTCCACTCCACTCCACTCCACTCCACTCCACTCCACTCCACTCCACTCCACACCACACCTCTCCACTGCACTCTACTCCACTCCACCCCACTCCATACCACACCCCTCCAGTCCACTCCAGTCCACTCCACTCCTCTCCACTCCACTCCACTCCACACCACTCCACTCCACTCCACTCCACTCCACTCCACTCCACTCCACTCCACTCCACTCCACTGCACTCCGCTCCACTCCACTCCACTCCACTCCGTTTTACTCCTGTCCACTCCACTCCACTCCACTCCACTCCACTCCACTCCACTCCACTCCACTCCACTCCACTCCACTCCCCTCCACTCTACTCCACTCCACACCACACCTCTCCACTCCACTCTACTCCACTCAACTCCACTCCATACCACACCCCTCCACTCCACTCCAGTCCACTCCACTCCTCTCCACTCCACTCCACTCCACTCCACTCCACTCCACTCCACTCCGTTTTACTCCTGTCCACTCCACTCCACTCCACTCCACTCCACTCCACTCCACTCCCCTCCACTCTACTCCACTCCACACCACACCTCTCCACTCCACTCTACTCCACTCAACTCCACTCCATACCACACCCCTCCACTCCACTCCAGTCCACTCCACTCCTCTCCACTCCACTCCACTCAACACCACACCTCTCCACTCCACTCCACTCCGCTCCGCACCACTCCACTCCACTCCACTCCACTCCACTCCACTCCACTCCACTCCACTCCACTCCGTTTTACTCCTCTCCACTCCACTCCTCTACACTCCTCTACACTCCACTCCACTCCACTCCACTCCACTCAAGTCAACACCACACCTCTCCACTCCACTCCACTCCACTCCACTCCACTGCACTCCACTGCACTCCGCTCCACTCCACTCCACTCCACTCTACTCCACTCCACTCCACTTCACCTCACTCCAGTCCACACCACACCACACCTCTCCACTCCACTCCACTCCACACTACTCCACAACTCTCCACTCCACTCCACTCCACTCCACTCCGTTTTACTCCACTCCACTCCACACCACTCCACTCCACTCCACTCCACTCCACTCCACTCCACTCCACTCCACTCCACTCCACTCCACTCCACACCTCTCCACTCCACTCCATTCCACTCCACTCCACTCCACTCCGTTTTACTCCTGTCCACTCCACTCCACTGCATTCCACTGCACTCCACTGCACTCCACTCCACTCCACTCCCCTCCACTCTACTCCACTCAACACCACACCTCTCCACTCCACTCCACACCTCTCCACTCCACTCCACTCCACTCCACTCCACTCCACTCCACTCCACTCCACTCCACTCCACTCCACTCCACTCCGTTTTACTCCTCTCCACTCCACTCCACTCCACTCCACTCCACTCCACTCCACTCCACTCCACTCCACTCCACTCCACACCACACCTCTCCACTGCACTCTACTCCACTCCACCCCACTCCATACCACACCCCTCCAGTCCACTCCAGTCCACTCCACTCCTCTCCACTCCACTCCACTCCACACCACTCCACTCCACTCCACTCCACTCCACTCCACTCCACTCCACTCCACTCCACTCCACTGCACTCCGCTCCACTCCACTCCACTCCACTCCGTTTTACTCCTGTCCACTCCACTCCACTCCACTCCACTCCACTCCACTCCACTCCACTCCACTCCACTCCCCTCCACTCTACTCCACTCCACACCACACCTCTCCACTCCACTCTACTCCACTCAACTCCACTCCATACCACACCCCTCCACTCCACTCCAGTCCACTCCACTCCTCTCCACTCCACTCCACTCCACTCCACTCCACTCCGTTTTACTCCTGTCCACTCCACTCCACTCCACTCCACTCCACTCCACTCCACTCCCCTCCACTCTACTCCACTCCACACCACACCTCTCCACTCCACTCTACTCCACTCAACTCCACTCCATACCACACCCCTCCACTCCACTCCAGTCCACTCCACTCCTCTCCACTCCACTCCACTCAACACCACACCTCTCCACTCCACTCCACTCCGCTCCGCACCACTCCACTCCACTCCACTCCACTCCACTCCACTCCACTCCACTCCACTCCACTCCGTTTTACTCCTCTCCACTCCACTCCTCTACACTCCACTCCACTCCACTCCACTCCACTCAAGTCAACACCACACCTCTCCACTCCACTCCACTCCACTCCACTCCACTGCACTCCACTGCACTCCGCTCCACTCCACTCCACTCCACTCTACTCCACTCCACTCCACTTCACCTCACTCCAGTCCACACCACACCACACCTCTCCACTCCACTCCACTCCACACTACTCCACAACTCTCCACTCCACTCCACTCCACTCCACTCCGTTTTACTCCTCTCCACTCCACTCCACTCCACTCCACTGCACTCCACTCCACTCCACTCCACACCTCTCCACTCCACTCCACTCCACTCCACTCCACTCCACTCCACTCCACTCCACTCCACTCCACTCCACTCCACTCCACTCCATTTTACTCCTCTCCACTCCACTCCACTCCACTCCACTCCACTCCACTCAACACCACACCTCTCCACTCCACTCCACTCCACTCCGCTCCACTCCACTCCACTCCACTCCACTCCGTTTTACTCCTGTCCACTCCACTCCACTCCACTCCACTCCACTCCACTCCCCTCCACTCTACTCCACTCCACACCACACCTCTCCACTCCACTCTACTCCACTCAACTCCACTCCATACCACACCCCTCCACTCCACTCCAGTCCACTCCACTCCTCTCCACTCCACTCCACTCAACACCACACCTCTCCACTCCACTCCACTCCGCTCCGCACCACTCCACTCCACTCCACTCCACTCCACTCCACTCCACTCCACTCCACTCCGTTTTACTCCTCTCCAATCCACTCCTCTACACTCCTCTACACTCCACTCCACTCCACTCCACTCCACTCCACTCAAGTCAACACCACACCTCTCCACTCCACTCCACTCCACTCCACTCCACTGCACTCCACTGCACTCCGCTCCACTCCACTCCACTCCACTCTACTCCACTCCACTCCACTTCACCTCACTCCAGTCCACACCACACCACACCTCTCCACTCCACTCCACTCCACACTACTCCACAACTCTCCACTCCACTCCACTCCACTCCACTCCGTTTTACTCCTCTCCACTCCACTCCACTCCACTCCACTGCACTCCACTCCACTCCACTCCACACCTCTCCACTCCACTCCACTCCACTCCACTCCACTCCACTCCACTCCACTCCACTCCACTCCACTCCACTCCACTCCACTCCACTCCATTTTACTCCTCTCCACTCCACTCCACTCCACTCCACTCCACTCCACTCAACACCACACCTCTCCACTCCACTCCACTCCACTCCGCTCCACTCCACTCCACTCCACTCCACTCCACACCACACCTCTCCACTCCACTCCACTCCACTCCACTCCACTCCACACCTCTCCACTCCACTCCACTCCACTCCACTCCACTCCACTCCACTCCACTCCACTCCACTCCACTCCACTCCGTTTTACTCCTCTCCACTCCACTCCACTCCACTCCACTCCACTCCACTCCACTCCACTCCACTCCACTCCACTCCACACCTCTCCACTCCACTCAACACCACACCTCTCCACTCCACTCCACTCCACTCCACTCCACTCCACTCCACTCCACTCCACTCCACTCCACTCCACTCCTCTCCACTCCACTCCACTCCACTCCACTCCGTTTTACTCCTCTCCACTCCACTCCTCTACACTCCACTCCACTCCACTCCACACCACTCCACTCAAGTCAACACCACACCTCTCCACTCCGCTCCACTCCACTCCACTCCACTCCACTGCACTCCACTGCACTCCGCTCCACTCCACTCCACTCCACTCTACTCCACTCCACTCCACTCCACTGCACTCCACTCCACTCCACTCCACACCTCTCCACTCCACTCCACTCCACTCCACTCCACTCCACTCCACTCCACTCCACTCCACTCCATTTTACTCCTCTCCACTCCACTCCACTCCACTCCACTCCACTCCACTCAACACCACACCTCTCCACTCCACTCCACTCCACTCCGCTCCACTCCACTCCACTCCACTCCACTCCACACCACACCTCTCCACTCCACTCCACTCCACTCCACTCCACTCCACACCTCTCCACTCCACTCCACTCCACTCCACTCCACTCCACTCCACTCCACTCCACTCCACTCCGTTTTACTCCTCTCCACTCCACTCCACTCCACTCCACTCCACTCCACTCCACTCCACTCCACTCCACTCCACACCTCTCCACTCCACTCAACACCACACCTCTCCACTCCACTCCACTCCACTCCACTCCACTCCACTCCACTCCACTCCACTCCTCTCCACTCCACTCCACTCCACTCCACTCCGTTTTACTCCTCTCCACTCCACTCCTCTACACTCCACTCCACTCCACTCCACACCACTCCACTCAAGTCAACACCACACCTCTCCACTCCACTCCACTCCACTCCACTCCACTCCACTGCACTCCACTGCACTCCGCTCCACTCCACTCCACTCCACTCTACTCCACTCCACTCCACCTCACTCCAGTCCACACCACACCACACCTCTCCACTCCACTCCACTCCACTCCACTCCACTCCACTCCACTCCACTCCACTCCACTCCACTCCACTCCGTTTTACTCCTGTCCACTCCACTCCACTGCACTCCACTGCACTCCACTGCACTCCACTCCACTCCACTCCACTCCCCTCCACTCTACTCCACTCAACACAACACCTCTCCACTCCACTCCACTCCGCTCCGTTTTACTCCTCTCCACTCCACTCCACTCCACTCCACTCCGTTTTACTCCTCTCCACTCCACTCCACTCCACTCCACTCCACTCCACTCCACTCCTCTCCACTCCACTCCACTCCACTCCACTCCACTCCACTCCACTCCACTCCACTCCACTCCACACCTCTCCACTCCACTCCACTCCACTCCACTCCACTCCACTCCATTTTACTCCTCTCCACTCCACTCCACTCCACTCCACTCCACTCAACACCACACCTCTCCACTCCACTCCACTCCGCTCCGCACCACTCTACTCCACTCCACTCCACTCCACTCCACTCCACTCCACTCCACACCACACCTCTCCACTCCACTCCACTCCACTCCACTCCACACCTCTCCACTCCACTCCACTCCACTCCACTCCACTCCACTCCACTCCACTCCACTCCGTTTTACTCCTCTCCACTCCACTCCACTCCACTCCACTCCACTCCACTCCACTCCACTCCACTCCACTCCACTCCACTCCACTCCACTCCGTTTTACTCCTGTCCACTCCACTCCACTGCACTCCACTGCACTCCACTGCACTCCACTCCACTCCACTCCCCTCCACTCTACTCCACTCAACACCACACCTCTCCACTCCACTCCACTCCGCTCCGCACCACTCTACTCCACTCCACTCCACTTCACTCCACTCCACTCCACTCCACTCCACTCCACTCCACTCCACTCCACTCCACTCCACTCCACTCCACTCCACACCACACCTCTCCACTGCACTCTTCTCCACTCCACCCCACTCCATACCACACCCCTCCACTCCACTCCAGTCCACTCCACTCCTCTCCACTCCACTCCACTCCATACCACTCCACTCCACTCCACTCCTCTCCACTCCACTCCACTCCACTCCACTCCACTCCACTCCACTCCACTCCACTCCACTCCACTCAACACCACACCTCTCCACTCCACTCCACTCCGCTCCGCACCACTCTACTTTACTCCACTCCACTCCACTCCACTCCACTCCACTCCACACCACACCTCTCCACTCCACTCCACTCCACTCCACTCCACTCCACTCCACTCCACTCCACTCCACTCCACTCCACTCCACTCCACTCCGTTTTACTCCTCTCCACTCCACTCCTCTACACTCCACTCCACTCCACTCCACTCCACTCCACTCCACTCAAGTCAACACCACACCTCTCCACTCCACTCCACTCCACTCCACTCCACTCCACTCCACTCCACTCCACTGCACTCCACTGCACTCCGCTCCACTCCACTCCACTCCACTCTACTCCACTCCACTCCACTTCACCTCACTCCAGTCCACACCACACCACACCTCTCCACTCCACTCCACTCCACTCCACACTACTCCACAACTCTCCACTCCACTCCACTCCACTCCACTCCACTCCACTCCACTCCACTCCTTTTTCCTCCTCTCCACTCCACTGCACTCCACTCCACTCCACTGCACTCCACTCCACTCCACTCCACTCCACTCCACTCCACTCCACTCCACTCCACTCCACTCCACACCTCTCCACTCCACTCCACTCCACTCCACTCCACTCCACTCCACTCCACTCCACTCCATTTTACTCCTCTCCACTCCACTCCACTCCACTCCACTCCACTCCACTCCACTCCACTCCACTCCACTCCACTCCACTCCACTCCACTCCGTTTTACTCCTCTCCACTCCACTCCTCTACACTCCACTCCACTCCACTCCACTCAAGTCAACACCACACCTCTCCACTCCACTCCACTCCACTCCACTCCACTCCACTGCACTCCACTGCACTCCGCTCCACTCCACTCTACTCCACTCCACTCCACTTCACCTCACTCCAGTCCACACCACACCACACCTCTCCACTCCACTCCACTCCACTCCACTCCACACTACTCCACAACTCTCCACTCCACTCCACTCCACTCCACTCCACTCCACTCCTTTTTCCTCCTCTCCACTCCACTCCACTCCACTCCACTGCACTCCACTCCACTCCACTCCACTCCACTCCACTCCACTCCACTCCACTCCACACCTCTCCACTCCCCTCCACTCCACTCCACTCCACTCCACTCCATTTTACTCCTCTCCACTCCACTCCACTCCACTCCACTCAACTCCACTCAACACCACACCTCTCCACTCCACTCCACTCCGCTCCACTCCACTCCACTCCACTCCACTCCACTCCACTCCACACCACACCTCTCCACTCCACTCCACTCCACTCCACTCCACTCCACTCCACACCTCTCCACTCCACTCCACTCCACTCCACTCCACTCCACTCCACTCCACTCCACTCCGTTTTACTCCTCTCCACTCCACTCCACTCCTCTCCACTCCACTCCACTCCACTCCACTCCACTCCACTCCACTCCACTCCACTCCACTCCACTCCGTTTTACTCCTGTCCACTCCACTCCACTGCACTCCACTGCACTCCACTGCACTCCACTCCACTCCACTCCCCTCCACTCTACTCCACTCAACACCACACCTCTCCACTCCACTCCACTCCGCTCCGCACCACTCTACTCCACTCCACTCCACTTCACTCAACTCCACTCCACTCCACTCCACTCCACTCCATTCCACTCCACTCCACACCACACCTCTCCACTGCACTCTACTCCACTCCACCCCACTCCATACCACACCCCTCCACTCCACTCCAGTCCACTCCAGTCCACTCCACTCCACTCCACTCCTCTCCACTCCACTCCACTCCACTCCACTCCACTCCACTCCACTCCACTCAACACCACACCTCTCCACTCCACTCCACTCCGCTCCGCACCACTCTACTCCACTCCACTCCACTCCACTCCACTCCACTCCACACCTCTCCACTCCACTCCACTCCACTCCACTCCACTCCACTCCACTCCGTTTTACTCCTCTCCACTCCACTCCACTCCACTCCACTCCACTCCACTCCACTCCACTCCACTCCACTCCACTCCACTCCACTCCACTCCACTCCACACCTCTCCACTCCACTCCATTCCACTCCACTCCACTCCACTCCGTTTTACTCCTGTCCACTCCACTCCACTGCATTCCACTGCACTCCACTGCACTCCACTCCACTCCACTCCCCTCCACTCTACTCCACTCAACACCACACCTCTCCACTCCACTCCACACCTCTCCACTCCACTCCACTCCACTCCACTCCACTCCACTCCACTCCACTCCACTCCGTTTTACTCCTCTCCACTCCACTCCACTCCACTCCACTCCACTCCACTCCACTCCACTCCACACCTCTCCACTCCACTCCATTCCACTCCACTCCACTCCACTCCGTTTTACTCCTGTCCACTCCACTCCACTGCACTCCACTGCACTCCACTGCACTCCACTCCACTCCACTCCCCTCCACTCTACTCCACTCAACACCAAACCTCTCCACTCCACTCCACTCCGCTCCGCACCACTCTACTCCACTCCACTCCACTTCACTCCACTCCACTCCACTCCACTCCACTCCACTCCACTCCACTCCACTCCACTCCACTCCACTCCACACCACACCTCTCCACTGCACTCTACTCCACTCCACCCCACTCCATACCACACCCCTCCAGTCCACTCCAGTCCACTCCACTCCTCTCCACTCCACTCCACTCCATACCACTCCACTCCACTCCACTCCACTCCACTCCACTCCACTCCACTCCACTCCACTCCCCTCCACTGCACTCCGCTCCACTCCACTCCACTCCACTCCGTTTTACTCCTGTCCACTCCACTCCACTCCACTCCACTCCACTCCACTCCACTCCACTCCACTCCCCTCCACTCTACTCCACTCCACACCACACCTCTCCACTCCACTCTACTCCACTCAACTCCACTCCATACCACACCCCTCCACTCCACTCCAGTCCACTCCACTCCTCTCCACTCCACTCCACTCAACACCACACCTCTCCACTCCACTCCACTCCGCTCCGCACCACTCCACTCCACTCCACTCCACTCCACTCCACTCCACTCCACTCCGTTTTACTCCTCTCCACTCCACTCCACTCCACTCCACTCCACTCCACTCCACTCCACTCCACACCTCTCCACTCCACTCCATTCCACTCCACTCCACTCCACTCCGTTTTACTCCTGTCCACTCCACTCCACTGCACTCCACTGCACTCCACTGCACTCCACTCCACTCCACTCCCCTCCACTCTACTCCACTCAACACCAAACCTCTCCACTCCACTCCACTCCGCTCCGCACCACTCTACTCCACTCCACTCCACTTCACTCCACTCCACTCCACTCCACTCCACTCCACTCCACTCCACTCCACTCCACTCCACTCCACTCCACTCCACACCACACCTCTCCACTGCACTCTACTCCACTCCACCCCACTCCATACCACACCCCTCCAGTCCACTCCAGTCCACTCCACTCCTCTCCACTCCACTCCACTCCACTCCACTCCACTCCACTCCACTCCACTCCACTCCACTCCACTCCACTCCACTCCACTCCACTCCACTCCCCTCCACTGCACTCCGCTCCACTCCACTCCACTCCACTCCGTTTTACTCCTGTCCACTCCACTCCACTCCACTCCACTCCACTCCACTCCACTCCACTCCACTCCACTCCACTCCCCTCCACTCTACTCCACTCCACACCACACCTCTCCACTCCACTCTACTCCACTCAACTCCACTCCATACCACACCCCTCCACTCCACTCCAGTCCACTCCACTCCTCTCCACTCCACTCCACTCAACACCACACCTCTCCACTCCACTCCACTCCGCTCCGCACCACTCCACTCCACTCCACTCCACTCCACTCCACTCCACTCCACTCCACTCCACTCCACTCCACTCCACTCCACTCCGTTTTACTCCTCTCCACTCCACTCCTCTACACTCCTCTACACTCCACTCCACTCCACTCCACTCCACTCAAGTCAACACCACACCTCTCCACTCCACTCCACTCCACTCCACTCCACTGCACTCCACTGCACTCCGCTCCACTCCACTCCACTCCACTCTACTCCACTCCACTCCACTCCACTTCACCTCACTCCAGTCCACACCACACCACACCTCTCCACTCCACTCCACTCCACTCCACACTACTCCACAACTCTCCACTCCACTCCACTCCACTCCACTCCGTTTTACTCCTCCCCACTCCACTCCACTCCACTCCACTGCACTCCACTCCACTCCACTCCACACCTCTCCACTCCACTCCACTCCACTCCACTCCACTCCACTCCACTCCACTCCACTCCATTTTACTCCTCTCCACTCCACTCCACTCCACTCCACTCCACTCCACTCCACTCAACACCACACCTCTCCACTCCACTCCACTCCACTCCGCTCCACTCCACTCCACTCCACTCCACTCCACACCACACCTCTCCACTCCACTCCACTCCACTCCACTCCACTCCACACCTCTCCACTCCACTCCACTCCACTCCACTCCACTCCACTCCACTCCACTCCACTCCACTCCGTTTTACTCCTCTCCACTCCACTCCACTCCACTCCACTCCACTCCACTCCACTCCACTCCACTCCACTCCACACCTCTCCACTCCACTCAACACCACACCTCTCCACTCCACTCCACTCCACTCCACTCCACTCCACTCCACTCCACTCCACTCCACTCCACTCCACTCCGTTTTACTCCTCTCCACTCCACTCCTCTACACTCCACTCCACTCCACTCCACACCACTCCACTCAAGTCAACACCACACCTCTCCACTCCACTCCACTCCACTCCACTCCACTCCACTCCACTGCACTCCACTGCACTCCGCTCCACTCCACTCCACTCCACTCTACTCCACTCCACTCCACCTCACTCCAGTCCACAACACACCACACCTCTCCACTCCACTCCACTCCACTCCACTCCACTCCACTCCACTCCACTCCACTCCACTCCACTCCACTCCGTTTTACTCCTGTCCACTCCACTCCACTGCACTCCACTGCACTCCACTGCACTCCACTCCACTCCACTCCCCTCCACTCTACTCCACTCAACACCACACCTCTCCACTCCACTCCACTCCGCTCCGTTTTACTCCTCTCCACTCCACTCCACTCCACTCCACTCCACTCCGTTTTACTCCTCTCCACTCCACTCCACTCCACTCCACTCCACTCCACTCCACTCCACTCCACTCCACTCCACTCCACTCCACTCCACTCCACACCTCTCCACTCCACTCCACTCCACTCCACTCCACTCCACTCCACTCCACTCCACTCCACTCCATTTTACTCCTCTCCACTCCACTCCACTCCACTCCACTCCACTCAACACCACACCTCTCCACTCCACTCCACTCCGCTCCGCACCACTCTACTCCACTCCACTCCACTCCACTCCACTCCACTCCACTCCACTCCACTCCACTCCACTCCACTCCACTCCACACCACACCTCTCCACTCCACTCCACTCCACTCCACTCCACACCTCTCCACTCCACTCCACTCCACTCCACTCCACTCCACTCCACTCCACTCCACTCCACTCCACTCCGTTTTACTCCTCTCCACTCCACTCCACTCCACTCCACTCCACTCCACTCCACTCCACTCCACACCTCTCCACTCCACTCCACTCCACTCCACTCCACTCCGTTTTACTACTGTCCACTCCACTCCACTGCACTCCACTGCACTCCACTGCACTCCACTCCACTCCACTCCCCTCCACTCTACTCCACTCAACACCACACCTCTCCACTCCACTCCACTCCGCTCCGCACCACTCCACTCCACTCCACTCCACTCCACTCCACTCCACTCCACTCCACTCCACTCCACTCCACTCCACTCCACTCCGTTTTACTCCTCTCCACTCCACTCCTCTACACTCCTCTACACTCCACTCCACTCCACTCCACTCCACTCAAGTCAACACCACACCTCTCCACTCCACTCCACTCCACTCCACTCCACTGCACTCCACTGCACTCCGCTCCACTCCACTCCACTCCACTCTACTCCACTCCACTCCACTTCACCTCACTCCAGTCCACACCACACCACACCTCTCCACTCCACTCCACTCCACTCCACTCCACACTACTCCACAACTCTCCACTCCACTCCACTCCACTCCACTCCGTTTTACTCCTCTCCACTCCACTCCACTCCACTCCACTGCACTCCACTCCACTCCACTCCACACCTCTCCACTCCACTCCACTCCACTCCACTCCACTCCACTCCACTCCACTCCACTCCACTCCACTCCATTTTACTCCTCTCCACTCCACTCCACTCCACTCCACTCCACTCCACTCCACTCCACTCCACTCCACTCAACACCACACCTCTCCACTCCACTCCACTCCACTCCGCTCCACTCCACTCCACTCCACTCCACTCCACACCACACCTCTCCACTCCACTCCACTCCACTCCACTCCACTCCACTCCACACCTCTCCACTCCACTCCACTCCACTCCACTCCACTCCACTCCACTCCGTTTTACTCCTCTCCACTCCACTCCTCTACACTCCACTCCACTCCACTCCACTCCACTCCACTCCACTCAAGTCAACACCACACCTCTCCACTCCACTCCACTCCACTCCACTCCACTCCACTGCACTCCACTGCACTCCGCTCCACTCCACTCCACTCCACTCTACTCCACTCCACTCCACTTCACCTCACTCCAGTCCACACCACACCACACCTCTCCACTCCACTCCACTCCACTCCACTCCACACTACTCCACAACTCTCCACTCCACTCCACTCCACTCCACTCCACTCCACTCCACTCCTTTTTCCTCCTCTCCACTCCACTGCACTCCACTCCACTCCACTGCACTCCACTCCACTCCACTCCACTCCACTCCACTCCACTCCACTCCACTCCACACCTCTCCACTCCACTCCACTCCACTCCACTCCACTCCACTCCACTCCACTCCACTCCACTCCACTCCATTTTACTCCTCTCCACTCCACTCCACTCCACTCCACTCCACTCCACTCCACTCCACTCCACTCCACTCCACTCCACTCCACTCCACTCCACTCCACTCCGTTTTACTCCTCTCCACTCCACTCCTCTACACTCCACTCCACTCCACTCAAGTCAACACCACACCTCTCCACTCCACTCCACTCCACTCCACTCCACTCCACTGCACTCCACTGCACTCCGCTCCACTCCACTCCACTCCACTCTACTCCACTCCACTCCACTTCACCTCACTCCAGTCCACACCACACCACACCTCTCCACTCCACTCCACTCCACTCCACTCCACACTACTCCACAACTCTCCACTCCACTCCACTCCACTCCACTCCACTCCACTCCTTTTTCCTCCTCTCCACTCCACTCCACTCCACTCCACTCCACTGCACTCCACTCCACTCCACTCCACTCCACACCTCTCCACTCCACTCCACTCCACTCCACTCCATTTTACTCCTCTCCACTCCACTCCACTCCACTCCACTCAACTCCACTCAACACCACACCTCTCCACTCCACTCCACTCCGCTCCACTCCACTCCACTCCACTCCACTCCACTCCACACCACACCTCTCCACTCAACTCCACTCCACTCCACTCCACTCCACTCCACTCCACACCTCTCCACTCCACTCCACTCCACTCCACTCCACTCCACTCCACTCCACTCCACTCCACTCCACTCCACTCCACTCCACTCCACTCCGTTTTACTCCTCTCCACTCCACTCCACTCCACTCCACTCCACTCCACTCCACTCCACTCCACTCCACTCCACTCCACTCCACTCCGGTTTACTCCTGTCCACTCCACTCCACTGCACTCCACTGCACTCCACTGCACTCCACTCCACTCCACTCCCCTCCACTCTACTCCACTCAACACCACACCTCTCCACACCACTCCACTCCGCTCCGCACCACTCTACTCCACTCCACTCCACTTCACTCCACTCCACTCCACTCCACTCCACTCCACTCCACTCCACTCCACTCCACACCACACCTCTCCACTGCACTCTACTCCACTCCACCCCACTCCATACCACACCCCTCCACTCCACTCCACTCCACTCCACTCCACTCCTCTCCACTCCACTCCACTCCACTCCACTCCACTCCACTCCACTCCACTCCACTCCACTCAACAACACACCTCTCCACTCCACTCCACTCCGCTCCGCACCACTCTACTCCACTCCACTCCACTCCACTCCACTCCACTCCACTCCACTCCACTCCACTCCACACCACACATCTCCACTCCACTCCACTCCACTCCACTCCACACCTCTCCACTCCACTCCACTCCACTCCACTCCACTCCACTCCACTCCACTCCACTCCACTCCACTCCACTCCACTCCACTCCACACCTCTCCACTCCACTCCATTCCACTCCACTCCACTCCACTCCGTTTTACTCCTGTCCACTCCACTCCACTGCATTCCACTGCACTCCACTGCACTCCACTCCACTCCACTCCCCTCCACTCTACTCCACTCAACACCACACCTCTCCACTCCACTCCACACCTCTCCACTCCACTCCACTCCACTCCACTCCACTCCACTCCACTCCACTCCACTCCACTCCACTCCACTCCACTCCACTCCACTCCACTCCACTCCGTTTTACTCCTCTCCACTCCACTCCACTCCACTCCACTCCACTCCACTCCACTCCACTCCACTCCACTCCACTCCACACCTCTCCACTCCACTCCATTCCACTCCACTCCACTCCACTCCGTTTTACTCCTGTCCACTCCACTCCACTGCACTCCACTGCACTCCACTGCACTCCACTCCACTCCACTCCCCTCCACTCTACTCCACTCAACACCAAACCTCTCCACTCCACTCCACTCCGCTCCGCACCACTCTACTCCACTCCACTCCACTTCACTCCACTCCACTCCACTCCACTCCACTCCACTCCACTCCACTCCACTCCACTCCACTCCACTCCACTCCACACCACACCTCTCCACTGCACTCTACTCCACTCCACCCCACTCCATACCACACCCCTCCAGTCCACTCCAGTCCACTCCACTCCTCTCCACTCCACTCCACTCCACACCACACCTCTCCACTCCACTCCACTCCACTCCACTCCACTCCACTCCACTCCACTCCACTCCACTCCACTCCACTCCACTCCACTCCACTCCACTCCACTCCACTCCGTTTTACTCCTCTCCACTCCACTCCTCTACACTCCACTCCACTCCACTCCACTCCACTCAAGTCAACACCACACCTCTCCACTCCACTCCACTCCACTCCACTCCACTCCACTCCACTCCACTCCACACCACACCTCTCCACTCCACTCCACTCCACTCCACTCCACTCCACTCCACTCCACTCCACTCCACTCCACTCCGTTTTACTCCTCTCCACTCCACTCCTCTACACTCCACTCCACTCCACTCCACTCAAGTCAACACCACACCTCTCCACTCCACTCCACTCCACTCCACTCCACTCCACTGCACTCCACTGCACTCCGCTCCACTCCACTCCACTCCACTCTACTCCACTCCACTCCACTTCACCTCACTCCAGTCCACACCACACCACACCTCTCCACTCCACTCCACTCCACTCTTCTCCACACTACTCCACAACTCTCCACTCCACTCCACTCCACTCCACTCCACTCCACTCCACTCCTTTTTCCTCCTCTCCACTCCACTCCACTCCACTCCACTCCACTGCACTCCACTCCACTCCACTCCACTCCACTCCACTCCACTCCACTCCACTCCACACCTCTCCACTCCACTCCACTCCACTCCACTCCACTCCACTCCACTCCACTCCACTCCACTCCACTCCATTTTACTCCTCTCCACTCCACTCCACTCCACTCCACTCCACTCCACTCCACTCCACTCCACTCCACTCCACTCCACTCCGTTTTACTCCTCTCCACTCCACTCCTCTACACTCCACTCCACTCCACTCCACTCCACTCAAGTCAACACCACACCTCTCCACTCCACTCCACTCCACTCCACTCCACTCCACTGCACTCCACTGCACTCCGCTCCACTCCACTCCACTCCACTCTACTCCACTCCACTCCACTTCACCTCACTCCAGTCCACACCACACCACACCTCTCCACTCCACTCCACTCCACTCCACTCCACACTACTCCACAACTCTCCACTCCACTCCACTCCACTCCACTCCACTCCTTTTTCCTCCTCTCCACTCCACTCCACTCCACTCCACTGCACTCCACTCCACTCCACTCCACTCCACTCCACACCTCTCCACTCCACTCCACTCCACTCCACTCCATTTTACTCCTCTCCACTCCACTCCACTCCACTCCACTCAACTCCACTCAACACCACACCTCTCCACTCCACTCCACTCCGCTCCACTCCACTCCACTCCACTCCACTCCACTCCACTCCACTCCACTCCACTCCACACCACACCTCTCCACTCCACTCCACTCCACTCCACTCCACTCCACTCCACTCCACACCTCTCCACTCCACTCCACTCCACTCCACTCCACTCCACTCCACTCCACTCCACTCCACTCCGTTTTACTCCTCTCCTCTCCACTCCACTCCACTCCACTCCACTCCACTCCACTCCACTCCACTCCACTCCACTCCACTCCACTCCACTCCACTCCACTCCACTCCACTCCACACCTCTCCACTCCACTCAACACCACACCTCTCCACTCCACTCCACTCCACTCCACTCCACTCCACTCCACTCCACTCCACTCCACTCCACTCCACTCCGTTTTACTCCTCTCCACTCCACTCCTCTACACTCCACTCCACTCCACTCCACTCCACTCAAGTCAACACCACACCTCTCCACTCCACTCCACTCCACTCCACTCCACTCCACTCCACTGCACTCCACTGCACTCCGCTCCACTCCACTCCACTCCACTCTACTCCACTCCACTCCACTTCACCTCACTCCAGTCCACACCACACCACACCTCTCCACTCCACTCCACTCCACTCCACTCCACTCCACTCCACTCCACTCCACTCCACTCCACTCCACTCCACTCCACACTACTCCACAACTCTCAACTCCACTCCACTCCACTCCACTCCACTCCACTCCGTTTTACTCCTCTCCACTCCACTCCACTCCACTCCACTCCACTGCACTCCACTCCACTCCACTCCACTGCACTCCACTCCACTCCACTCCACTCCACACCTCTCCACTCCACTCCAACTCCACTCCACTCCACTCCACTCCACTCCACTCCACTCCACTCCACTCCACTCCACACTACTCACAACTCTCAACTCCACTCCACTCCACTCCACTCCACTCAACTCCACTCCACTCCACTCCACTCCACTCCACTCCACACCACACCTCTCCACTGCACTCTACTCCACTCCGCCCCACTCCATACCACACCCTTCCACTC
Source organism: Oreortyx pictus (assembly GCA_036925125.1). Taxonomy (NCBI): domain Eukaryota; kingdom Metazoa; phylum Chordata; class Aves; order Galliformes; family Odontophoridae; genus Oreortyx; species Oreortyx pictus. Next base: position 573,933 of record JAUPFR010000020.1, on the reverse strand, counting down.
CACTCCAGTCCACTCCACTCCTCTCCACTCCACTCCACTCCACTCCACTCCACTCCACTCCACTCCACTCCACTCCACACCTCTCCACTCCACTCCACTCCACTCCACTCCACTCCACTCCACTCCACTCACTCCACTCCACTCCATTTTACTCCTCTCCACTCCACTCCACTCCACTCCACTCCACTCCACTCCACTCCACTCAACACCACACCTCTCCACTCCACTCCACTCCGCTCCGCACCACTCTACTCCACTCCACTCCACTCCACTCCACTCCACTCCACTCCACTCCACACCACACCTCTCCACTCCACTCCACTCCCCTCCACTCCACACCTCTCCACTCCACTCCACTCCACTCCACTCCACTCCACTCCACTCCTCTCCACTCCACTCCGTTTTACTCCTCTCCACTCCACTCCACTCCACTCCACTCCACTCCACTCCACTCCACTCCACTCCACTCCACACCACACCACTCCACTCCACTCCACACCTCTCCACTCCACTCCACTCCACTCCACTCCACTCCACTCCACTCCACTCCACTCCACTCCACTCCACTCCGTTTTACTCCTCTCCACTCCACTCCACTCCACTCCACTCCACTCCACTCCACTCCACTCCACTCCACTCCACTCCACTCCACTCCTCTACCTTTTACTCCTCTCCACTCCACTCCACTCCACTCCACTCCACTCCACTCCACTCCACTCCACTCCGTTTTACTCCTCTCCACTCCACTCCACTCCACTCCACTCCACTCCACTCCACTCCACTCCACTCCACTCCACACCTCTCCACTCCACTCAACACCACACCTCTCCACTCCACTCCACTCCACTCCACTCCACTCCACTCCACTCCACTCCACTCCACTCCACTCCGTTTTACTCCTCTCCACTCCACTCCTCTACACTCCACTCCACTCCACTCCACTCCACTCAAGTCAACACCACACCTCTCCACTCCACTCCACTCCACTCCACTCCACTGCACTCCACTGCACTCCGCTCCACTCCACTCCACTCCACTCTACTCCACTCCACTCCACTTCACCTCACTCCAGTCCACACCACACCACACCTCTCCACTCCACTCCACTCCACTCCACTCCACTCCACTCCACTCCACTCCACTCCACTCCACTCCACTCCACTCCACTCCACTCCACTCCACACTACTCCACAACTCTCAACTCCACTCCACTCCACTCCACTCCACTCCGTTTTACTCCTCTCCACTCCACTCCACTCCACTCCACTCCACTCCACTGCACTCCACTCCACTCCACTCCACTCCACTCCACTCCACACCTCTCCACTCCACTCCACTCCACTCCATTTTACTCCTCTCCACTCCACTCCACTCCACTCCACTCCACTCCACTCAACACCACACCTCTCCAATCCACTCCACTCCGCTCCGCACCACTCTACTCCACTCCACTCCACTCCACTCCACTCCACTCCACTCCACTCCACACCACTCCACTCCACTCCACTCCACTCCACACCACACCACAACTCTCCACTCCACTCCACTCCTCTCCACTCCACACCTCTCCACTCCACTCCACTCCACTCCACTCCACTCCACTCCACTCCACTCCACTCCACTCCACTCCACTCCACTCCACTCCACTCTACTCCACTCCACTCCACACCACACCACTCCACTCCACTCCACACCTCTCCACTCCACTCCACTCCACTCCACTCCACTCCACTCCACTCCACTCCACTCCACTCCGTTTTACTCCTCTCCACTCCACTCCACTCCACTCCACTCCACTCCACTCCACTCCACTCCTCTACCTTTTACTCCTCTCCACTCCACTCCACTCCACTCCACTCCACTCCACTCCGTTTTACTCCTCTCCACTCCACTCCACTCCACTCCACTCCACTCCACTCCACTCCACTCCACTCCACTCCACTCCTCTACCTTTTACTCCTCTCCACTCCACTCCACTCCACTCCACTCCACTCCGTTTTACTCCTCTCCACTCCACTCCACTCCACTCCACTCCACTCCACTCCACTCCACTCCACTCCACTCCACTCCACTCCACTCCACTCCACTCCACTCTACTCCACTCCACTCCACACCACACCTCTCCACTCCACTCCACTCCACTCCACTCCACACCTCTCCACTCCACTCAACTCCACTCCACTCCACTCCACTCCACTCCACTCCGTTTTACTCCTCTCCACTCCACTCCACTCCACTCCACTTCAATCCACTCCACTCCACTCCACTCCACTCCACACCACACCTCTCCACTCCACTCTACTCCACTCAACTCCACTCCATACCACTCCCCTCCACTCCACTCCAGTCCACTCCACTCCTCTCCACTCCACTCCACTCCACTCCACTCCAATCCTCTCCACTCCACTCCACTCCACTCCACTCCACTCCACTCCACTCCACTCCACTCCACTCCACTCCACTCCACTCTTCTCCACTCCACTCCACTCCACTCTTCTCCACTCCACTCCACTTCACTTCACTCCAGTCCACACCACACCTCTCCACTTTACTACACTCCACTCCACACCTCTCCACTCCACTCCACACCTCTCCACTCCACTCCACTCCACACCACACCTCTCCACTCCACTCCACTCCACTCCACTCCACTCCACTCCACTCCTCTCCACTCCACTCCACTCAACTCCACTCCACTCCACTGCACTCCGCTCCACTCCACTCCATTCCACTCTACTCCACTCTACTCAACTTCACTTCACTCCAGTCCACACCACACCTCTCCACTCCACTCCACTCCACACCTCTCCACTCCACTCCACACCACACCTCTCCACTCCACTCCACTCCACTCCACTCCACTCCACTCCTCTCCACTCCACTCCACTCCACTCCACTCCACTCCACTCCACTCCACTCCACTCCACTGCACTCCACTCCACTCCACTGCACTCCACTGCACTCCGCTCCACTCCACTCTACTCCACTCCACTCCACTTCACTTCACTCCAGTCCACACCACACCTCTCCACTCCACTCCACTCCACTCCACTCCACTCCACACCTCTCCACTCCACTCCACACCACACCTCTCCACTCCACTCCACTCCACTCCACTCCTCTCCACTCCACTCCACTCCACTGCACTCCACTCCACTCCACTTCACTTCACTCCAGTCCACACCACACCTCTCCACTCCACTCCACTCCACTCCACACCTCTCCACTCCACTCCACACCTCTCCACTCCACTCCACTCCACTCCACACCTCTCCACTCCACTCCACACCTCTCCACTCCACTCCACTCCACTCCACACCTCTCCACTCCACTCCACACCTCTCCACTCCACTAAACTCCACTCCACTCCACTCCACTCCTCTCCACTCCACTCCACTCCACTCCACTGCACTCCGCTCCACTCCACTCCATTCCACTCTACTCCACTCTACTCAACTTCACTTCTCTCCAGTCCACACCACACCTCTCCACTCCACTCCACACCTCTCCACTCCACTCCACACCTCTCCACTCCACTCCACACCACACCTCTCCATTCCACACCACTCCACTCCACTCCACTCCACTCCTCTCCACTCCACTCCACTCCACTGCACTCCACTCCACTGCACTCCAATGCACTCCGCTCCACTCCACTCCACTCCACTCTACTCCACTCCACTCCACTTCACTTCACTCCAGTCCACACCACACCTCTCCACTCCACTCCACTCCACTCCACTTCACCTCACTCCACTCCACTCCACTCCACTCCACTCCTCTCCACTGCACTCCACTCCTCTCCCTTTTACTCCTCTCCACTCCACTCCACTCCACTCCACTCCACTCCACTCAACTCCACTCCACACCACTTTACTACTCTCCACTCAACACCACTATACTCCACACCAAACCTCTCCACGCCACACCTCTCCACTCCTCTCCACTCCACTCCACTTGACTCCACTCCACTCCACTCCACTCCACTCCACTCCACTCCACTCCACTCCACTCCACTCCACTCCACTCCACTCCACTCCACTAAACTCCACTCCACTCCACTCCACTCCACTCCACTCCACTCCGTTTTACTCCTCTCCACTCCACTACTCCACTCCACTCCACACCACTCCACTCCACACCTCTCCACTCCACTCCACACCTCTCCACTCCACTCAACACCACACCTCTCCACTCCACTCCACTCCACTCCACTCCACTCCACTCCACTCCACTCCACTCCACTCCACTCCACTCCGTTTTACTCCTCTCCACTCCACTCCACTCCACTCCACTCCGCTCCACTCCACTCCACTCCTCTACCTTTTACTCCTCTCCACTCCACTCCACTCCACTCCACTCAACTCCACTCCACACCACTTTACTACTCTCCACTCAACACCACTATACTCCACACCAAACCTCTCCACGCCACACCTCTCCACTCCTCTCCACTCCACTCCACTCCACTCCACTCCACTCCACTCCACTCCACTCCACTCCACTCCACTCCACTCCACTCCACTCCACTCCACTTCACTCCACTCCACTCCACTAAACTCCACTCCACTCCACTCCATTTTACTCCTCTCCACTCCACTACTCCACTCCACTCCACACCACTCCACTCCACACCTCTCCACTCCACGCAACACCACACCTCTCCACTCCACTCCACTCCACTCCACTCCACTCCACTCCACTCCACTCCACTCCACTCCATTCCACTCCACTCCACTGCACTCCACTCCGTTTTACTCCTCTCCACTCCACTACTCCACTCCACTCTACACCACTCCACTCCACACCTCTCCACTCCACTCCACACCTCTCCACTCCACTCAACACCACAATTCTCCACTCCACTCCACTCCACTCCACTCCACTCCACTCCACTCCACTCCACTCCACTCCACTCCACTCCACTCCGTTTTACTCCTCTCCACTCCACTCCACTCCACTCCACTCCGCTCCACTCCACTCCACTCCTCTACCTGTTACTCCTCTCCACTCCACTCCACTCCACTCCACTCAACTCCACTCCACACCACTTTACTACTCTCCACTCAACACCACTATACTCCACACCAAACCTCTCCACGCCACACCTCTCCACTCCTCTCCACTCCACTCCACTCCACTCCACTCCACTCCACTCCACTCCACTCCACTCCACTCCACTCCACTCCACTCCACTCCACTCCACTCCACTTCACTCCACTCCACTCCACTAAACTCCACTCCACTCCACTCCATTTTACTCCTCTCCACTCCACTACTCCACTCCACTCCACACCACTCCACTCCACACCTCTCCACTCCACGCAACACCACACCTCTCCACTCCACTCCACTCCACTCCACTCCACTCCACTCCACTCCACTCCATTCCACTCCACTCCACTGCACTCCACTCCGTTTTACTCCTCTCCACTCCACTACTCCACTCCACTCTACACCACTCCACTCCACACCTCTCCACTCCACTCCACACCTCTCCACTCCACTCAACACCACAATTCTCCACTCCACTCCACTCCACTCCACTCCACTCCACTCCACTCCACTCCACTCCACTCCACTCCACTTTACTCCACTCCACTCCACTCCACTCCGTTTTACTCCTCTCCACTCCACTCCACTCCACTCCACTCCACTCCACTCCACTCCACTCCACTCCACTCCACTCCACTCCACTCCACACCACACCTCTCCACTGCACTCTACTCCACTCCACCCCACTCCATACCACACCCCTCCACTCCACTCAATCCACTCCACTCCTCTCCACTCCACTCCACTCCATACCACTCCACTCCACTCCACTCCTCTACACTCCACTCCACTCCACTCCACTCCACTCCCCTCCACTGCACTCCACTCCACTCCACTCCACTCCACTCCACTCCACTCCACTGCACTCCACTGCACTCCGCTCCACTCCACTCCATTCCACTCTACTCCACTCCACTCCACTTCACTTCACTCCAGTCCACACCACACCTCTCCACTCCACTCCACTCCACTCCACTCCACTCCACTCCACTCCACTCCACTCCACTCCACTCCACTCCACTCCACTCCACTCCACTCCACTCCACACCTCTCCACTCCACTCCACACCACACCTCTCCACTCCACTCCTCTACACTCCACTCCTCTACACTCCACTCCACTCCACTCCACTCAAGTCAACACCACACCTCTCCACTCCACTCCACTCCACTCCACTCCACTCCACTCCACTGCACTCCACTGCACTCCGCTCCACTCCACTCCACTCCACTCTACTCCACTCCACTCCACTTCACCTCACTCCAGTCCACACCACACCACACCTCTCCACTCCACTCCACTCCACTCCACTCCACTCCACTCCACTCCACTCCACTCCACTCCACTCCACTCCACACTACTCCACAACTCTCAACTCCACTCCACTCCACTCCACTCCGTTTTACTCCTCTCCACTCCACTCCACTCCACTCCACTCCACTGCACTCCACTCCACTCCACTCCACTCCACTCCACTCCACTCCACTCCACTCCACACCTCTCCACTCCACTCCACTCCACTCCACTCCACTCCACTCCACTCCACTCCACTCCACTCCATTTTACTCCTCTCCACTCCACTCCACTCCACTCCACTCCACTCCACTCCACTCCACTCCACTCCACTCAACACCACACCTCTCCACTCCACTCCACTCCGCTCCGCACCACTCTACTCCACTCCACTCCACTCCACTCCACTCCACTCCACTCCACTCCACTCCACTCCACTCCACTCCACTCCACTCCACACCACACCTCTCCACTCCACTCCACTCCACTCCACTCCACTCCACTCCACACCTCTCCACTCCACTCCACTCCACTCCACTCCACTCCACTCCACTCCACTCCACTCCACTCCACTCCACTCCACTCCACTCCACTCCGTTTTACTCCTCTCCACTCCACTCCACTCCACTCCACTCCACTCCACTCCACTCCACTCCACTCCACTCCACTCCACACCTCTCCACTCCACTCCACTCCACTCCATTCCACTCCACTCCACTCCACACCTCTCCACTCCACTCCACTCCACTCCACTCCGTTTTACTCCTGTCCACTCCACTCCACTGCACTCCACTGCACTCCACTGCACTCCACTCCACTCCACTCCCCTCCACTCTACTCCACTCTACACCACACCTCTCCACTCCACTCCACTCCGCTCCGCACCACTCTACTCCACTCCACTCCACTCCACACCACTCCACTCCACTCCACACCTCTCCACTCCACTCCACACAACACCTCTCCACTCCACTCCACTCCACTCCACTCCACTCCACTCCACTCTACTCCACTCAACACCACACCTCTCCACTCCACTCCACTCCGCTCCGCACCACTCTACTCCACTCCACTCCACTTCACTCCACTCCACTCCACTCCACTCAACTCCACTCCACTCCACTCCACTCCACTCCACTCCACTCCACACCACACCTCTCCACTGCACTCTACTCCACTCCGCCCCACTCCATACCACACCCTTCCACTCCACTCCAGTCCACTCCACTCCTCTCCACTCCACTCCACTCCATACCACTCCACTCCACTCCTCTCCACTCCACTCCACTCCACTCCACTCCACTCCACTCCACTCCACTCCACTCCACTCCCCTCCACTGCACTCCGCTCCACTCCACTCCACTCCACTCCACTCCGTTTTACTCCTGTCCACTCCACTCCACTCCACTCCACTCCACTCCACTCCACTGCACTCCACTGCACTCCGCTCCACTCCACTCCAATCCACTCTTCTCCACTCCACTCCACTCCTCTCCCTTTTACTCCTCTCCACTCCACTCCACTCCACTCCACTCCACTCAGCTCCACTCCACACAACTTTACTACTCTCCACTCAACACCACTATACTCCACACCAAACCTTTCCACACCACACCTCTCCACTCCTCTCCACTCCACTCCACTCCACTCCACTCCATTTTACTCCACTCCACTACTTCACTCCACTCCGCACCACTCCACTCCACACCTCTCCACTCCACTCCACACCTCTCCACTCCACTCAACACCACACCTCTCCACTCCACTCCACTCCACTCTACTCCACTCCACTCCGTTTTACTCCTCTCCACTCCACTCCTCTCCACTCCACTCCACTCCACTCCACTCCACTCCACTCCACTCCACTCCACTCCACTCCACTCCACTCCTCTCAAGTCAACACCACACCTCTCCACTCCACTCCACTCCACTCCACTCCACTCCACTCCACTCCACTCCACTCCACTCCACTCCACTCCACACCTCTCCACTCCACTCCACTCCACTCCATTCCACTCCACTCCACTCCACACCTCTCCACTCCACTCCACTCCACTCCACTCCGTTTTACTCCTGTCCACTCCACTCCACTGCACTCCACTGCACTCCACTGCACTCCACTCCACTCCACTCCCCTCCACTCTACTCCACTCTACACCACACCTCTCCACTCCACTCCACTCCGCTCCGCACCACTCTACTCCACTCCACTCCACTCCACACCACTCCACTCCACTCCACACCTCTCCACTCCACTCCACACAACACCTCTCCACTCCACTCCACTCCACTCCACTCCACTCCACTCCACTCCACTCCTCTCCCTTTTACTCCTCTCCACTCCACTCCACTCAGCTCCACTCCACACCACTTTACTACTCTCCACTCAACACCACTATACTCCACACCAAACCTCTCCACACCACACCTCTCCACTCCTCTCCACTCCCCTCTGCTTCACTCCACTCCACTCCACTCCACTCCACTCCACTCCACTCCACTCCACTCCACTCCACTCCACTCCGTTTTACTCCTCTCCACTCCACTCCTCTACACTCCACTCCACTCCACTCCACTCCACTCAAGTCAACACCACACCTCTCCACTCCACTCCACTCCACTCCACTCCACTCCACTGCACTCAGCTCCACTCCACACCACTTTACTACTCTCCACTCAACACCACTATACTCCACACCAAACCTCTCCACACCACACCTCTCCACTCCTCTCCACTCCACTCCACTCCACTCCACTCCATTTTACTCCACTCCACTACTTCACTCCACTCCACACCACTCCACTCCACACCTCTCCACTCCACTCCACACCTCTCCACTCCACTCAACACCACACCTCTCCACTCCACTCCACTCCACTCCACTCTACTCCACTCCACTCCGTTTTACTCCTCTCCACTCCACTCCTCTCCACTCCACTCCACTCCACTCCACTCCACTCCACTCCACTCCACTCCACTCCACTCCACTCCACTCCACTCCACTCCACTCCTCTCAAGTCAACACCACACCTCTCCACTCCACTCCACTCCACTCCACTCCACTCCACTCCACTGCACTCCACTGCACTCCGCTCCACTCCACTCCACTCCACTCTACTCCACTCCACTCCACTTCACCTCACTCCAGTCCACACCACACCACACCTCTCCACTCCACTCCACTCCACTCCACTCCACTCCACTCCACTCCACTCCACTCCACTCCACTCCACTCCACTCCACTCTACTCCACAACTCTCCACTCCACTCCACTCCACTCCACTCCACTCCACTCCGTTTTACTCCTCTCCACTCCACTCCACTCCACTCCACTCCACTCCACTCCACTCCACTCCATTTTACTCCTCTCCACTCCACTCCACTCCACTCCACTCCACTCCACTCCACTCCACTCGACTCCACTCAACACCACACCTCTCCACTCCACTCCGCTCCGCACCACTCTACTCCACTCCACTCGACTCCTCTCCACTCCACACCACACCTCTCCACTCCAGTCCACTCCACTCCACTCCACTCCACTCCACTCCACTCCACTCCACTCCACTCCACTCCACTCCACTCCACTCCACTCCACTCCACTCCACTCCACTCCACACCTCTCCACTCCACTCCACTCCACTCCACTCCACTCCACTCCACTCCGTTTTACTCCTCTCCACTCCACTCCACTCCACTCCACTCCACTCCATTCCACTACACTCCACTCCGTTTTACTCCTCTCCACTCCACTCCACTCCACTTCCACTCCAATCCACTCCACTCCACACCTCTCCACTCCACTCCACTCCACTCCACTCCACTCCACTCCGTTTTACTCCTGTCCACTCCACTCCACTGCACTCCACTGCACTCCACTGCACTCCACTCCACTCCACTCCCCTCCACTCTACTCCACTCAACACCACACCTCTCCACTCCACTCCACTCCGCTCCGCACCACTCTACTCCACTCCACTCCACTCCACTCCACTCCACTCCACTCCATTCCACTCCACTCCATTCCACTCCACTCCACTCCACACCTCTCCACTACACTCCACTCCGTTTTACTCCTCTCCACTCCACTCCACTCCACTCCACTCCACTCCACTCCACTCCACTCCACTCCACTCCACTCCACTCCATTCCACTCCACTCCACTCCACACCTCTCCACTCCACTCCACTCCACTCCACTCCGTTTTACTCCTGTCCACTCCACTCATCTGCACTCCACTCCATTTTACTCCTCTCCACTCCACTCTACTCCACTCAACTACACTCCATACCACACCCCTCCACTCCACTCCACTCCACTCCACTCCACTCCACTCCAATCCTCTCCACTCCACTCCACTCCAATCCTCTCCACTCCACTCCACTCCAATCCTCTCCACTCCACTCCACTCCACTCCACTCCACACCTCTCCACTACACTCCACTCCGTTTTACTCCTCTCCACTCCACTCCACTCCACTCCTCTCCACTCCACTCCACTCCATTCCACTCCACTCCACTCCACACCTCTCCACTCCTCTCCACTCCACTCCACTCCACTCCGTTTTACTCCTGTCCACTCCACTCCACTGCACTCCACTGCACTCCACTGCACTCCACTCCATTTTACTCCTCTCCACTCCACTCTACTCCACTCAACTCCACTCCATACCACACCCCTCCACTCCACTCCAGTCCACTCCACTCCTCTCCACTCCACTCCACTCCACTCCACTCCAATCCTCTCCACTCCACTCCACTCCACTCCACTCCACTCCACTCCACTCCACTCCACTCCACTGCACTCCGCTCCACTCCACTCCACTCCACTCTTCTCCACTCCACTCCACTCCTCTCCCTTTTACTCCTCTCCACTCCACTCCACTCCACTCCACTCAGCTCCACTCCACACAACTTTACTACTCTCCACTCAACACCACTATACTCCACACCAAACCTTTCCACACCACACCTCTCCACTCCTCTCCACTCCACTCCACTCCACTCCACTCCACTCCACTCCACTCCACTCCACTCCACTCCACTCCACTCCACTCCACTCCACTCCACTCCATTCCACTCCACTCCACTCCACACCTCTCCACTCCACTCCACTCCACTCCACTCCACTCCGTTTTACTCCTGTCCACTCCACTCCACTGCACTCCACTGCACTCCACTGCACTCCACTCCACTCCACTCCCCTCCACTCTACTCCACTCTACACCACACCTCTCCACTCCACTCCACTCCGCTCCGCACCACTCTACTCCACTCCACTCCACTCCACACCACTCCACTCCACTCCACACCTCTCCACTCCACTCCACACAACACCTCTCCACTCCACTCCACTCCACTCCACTCCGTTTTACTCCTGTCCACTCCACTCCACTCCACTCCACACCTCTCCACTCCACTCCACTCCACTCCACTCCACTCCACTTCACTCCGTTTTACTCCTCTCCACTCCACTCCACTCCACTCCACTCCACTCCACTCCATTCCACTACACTCCACTCCGTTTTACTCCTCTCCACTCCACTCCACTCCACTCCACTCCACTCCACTCCACTCCACTCCACTCCATTCCACTCCACTCCACTCCACACCTCTCCACTCCACTCCACTCCACTCCACTCCGTTTTACTCCTGTCCACTCCACTCCACTGCACTCCACTGCACTCCACTGCACTCCACTCCACTCCACTCCCTTCCACTCTACTCCACTCTACACCACACCTCTCCACTCCACTCCACTCCGCTCCGCACCACTCTACTCCACTCCACTCCACTCCACACCACTCCACTCCACTCCACACCTCTCCACTCCACTCCACACAACACCTCTCCACTCCACTCCACTCCACTCCACTCCACTCCACTCCACTCCACTCCACTCCACTCAACTCCACTCCACTCCACTCCACTCCTCTCCCTTTTACTCCTCTCCTCTCCACTCCACTCCACTCAGCTCCACTCCACACCACTTTACTACTCTCCACTCAACACCACTATACTCCACACCAAACCTCTCCAAACCACACCTCTCCACTCCTCTCCACTCCACTCTGCTTCACTCCACTCCACTCCACTCCACTCCACTCCACTCCACTCCACTCCACTCCACTCCACTCCACTCCACTCCACTCCGTTTTACTCCTCTCCACTCCACTCCTCTACACTCCACTCCACTCCACTCCACTCCACTCCACTCCACTCCACTCCACTCCACTCCACTCCACTCCACTCCACTCCACTCCACTCAAGTCAACACCACACCTCTCCACTCCACTCCACTCCACTCCACTACACTGCACTCAGCTCCACTCCACACCACTTTACTACTCTCCACTCAACACCACTATACTCCACACCAAACCTCTCCACACCACACCTCTCCACTCCTCTCCACTCCACTCTACTCCACTCCTCTCCATTTTACTCCACTCCACTACTTCACTCCACTCCACACCACTCCACTCCACACCTCTCCACTCCACTCCACACCTCTCCACTCCACTCAACACCACACCTCTCCACTCCACTCCACTCCACTCTACTCCACTCCACTCCGTTTTACTCCTCTCCACTCCACTCCTCTCCACTCCACTCCACTCCACTCCACTCCACTCCACTCCACTCCACTCCACTCCACTCCACTCCTCTCAAGTCAACACCACACCTCTCCACTCCACTCCACTCCACTCCACTCCACTCCACTCCACTCCACTCCACTCCACTCCACTGCACTCCACTGCACTCCGCTCCACTCCACTCCACTCCACTCTACTCCACTCCACTCCACTTCACCTCACTCCAGTCCACACCACACCACACCTCTCCACTCCACTCCACTCCACTCCACTCCACTCCACTCCACTCCACTCCACTCCACTCCACTCCACTCCACTCCACTCCACTCCACTCGACTCCACTCAACACCACACCTCTCCACTCCACTCCACTCCGCTCCGCACCACTCTACTCCACTCCACTCCACTCCACTCCTCTCCACTCCACACCACACCTCTCCACTCCACTCCACTCCACTCCACTCCACTCCACTCCACTCCACTCCACTCCACTCCACTCCACACCTCTCCACTCCACTCCACTCCACTCCACTCCACTCCGTTTTACTCCTCTCCACTCCACTCCACTCCACTCCACTCCATTCCACTACACTCCACTCCGTTTTACTCCTCTCCACTCCACTCCACTCCACTCCACTCCACTCCACTCCACTCCACTCCACTCCACTCCACTCCACTCCACACCTCTCCACTCCACTCCACTCCACTCCACTCCGTTTTACTCCTGTCCACTCCACTCCACTGCACTCCACTGCACTCCACTGCACTCCACTCCACTCCATTCCCCTCCACTCTACTCCACTCAACACCACACCTCTCCACTCCACTCCACTCCGCTCCGCACCACTCTACTCCACTCCACTCCACTCCACACCACTCCACTCCACTCCACACCTCTCCACTACACTCCACTTCGTTTTACTCCTCTCCACTCCACTCCACTCCACTCCACTCCACTCCACTCCACTCCACTCCACTCCACTCCACTCCACTCCACTCCACACCTCTCCACTCCACTCCACTCCACTCCACTCCACTCCGTTTTACTCCTGTCCACTCCACTCCACTGCACTCCACTGCACTCCACTGCACTCCACTCCACTCCACTCCCCTCCACTCTACTCCACTCTACACCACACCTCTCCACTCCACTCCACTCCGCTCCGCACCACTCTACTCCACTCCACTCCACTCCACACCACTCCACTCCACTCCACACCTCTCCACTCCACTCCACACAACACCTCTCCACTCCACTCCACTCCACTCCACTCCACTCCACTCCACTCCACTCCACTCCACTCCACTCCACTCCACTCCACTCCACTCCTCTCCCTTTTACTCCTCTCCACTCCACTCCACTCCACTCCACTCAGCTCCACTCCACACCACTTTACTACTCTCCACTCAACACCACTATACTCCACACCAAACCTCTCCACACCACACCTCTCCACTCCTCTCCACTCCACTCTGCTTCACTCCACTCCACTCCACTCCACTCCACTCCACTCCACTCCACTCCACTCCACTCCACTCCACTCCACTCCGTTTTACTCCTCTCCACTCCACTCCTCTACACTCCACTCCACTCCACTCCACTCCACTCAAGTCAACACCACACCTCTCCACTCCACTCCACTCCACTCCACTCCACTCCACTCCACTCCACTCCACTGCACTCAGCTCCACTCCACACCACTTTACTACTCTCCACTCAACACCACTATACTCCACACCAAACCTCTCCACACCACACCTCTCCACTCCTCTCCACTCCACTCTACTCCACTCCACTCCGTTTTACTCCTCTCCACTCCACTCCTCTCCACTCCACTCCACTCCACTCCACTCCACTCCACTCCACTCCACTCCACTCCACTCCACTCCTCTCCACTCCACTCCACTCCACTCCACTCCACACCACACCTCTCCACTCCACTCCACTCCACTCCACTCCACACCTCTCCACTCCACTCCACTCCACTCCACTCCACTCCACTCCACTCCACTCCACTCCACTCCACTCCACTCCACTCCGTTTTACTCCTCTCCACTCCACTGCACTCCACTGCACTCCACTGCACTCCACTCCACTCCACTCCACTCCACTCCACTCCACTCCACTCCACTCCACACCTCTCCACTCCACTCCACTCCACTCCACTCCACTCCGTTTTACTCCTCTCCACTCCACTCCACTCCACTCCACTCCACTCCACTCCATTCCACTACACTCCACTCCGTTTTACTCCTCTCCACTCCACTCCACTCCACTCCACTCCACTCCACTCCACTCCACTCCACTCCACTCCACTCCACTCCACTCCACTCCACTCCTCTCCACTCCACTCCACTCCACTCCACACCACACCTCTCCACTCCACTCCACTCCACTCCACTCCACTCCACTCCACTCCACTCCACACCTCTCCACTCCACTCCACTCCACTCCACTCCACTCCACTCCACTCCACTCCACTCCACTCCACTCCACTCCACTCCACTCCGTTTTACTCCTCTCCACTCCACTGCACTCCACTGCACTCCACTGCACTGCACTCCACTCCACTCCACTCCACTCCACTCCACACCTCTCCACTCCACTCCACTCCACTCCACTCCGTTTTACTCCTCTCCACTCCACTCCACTCCACTCCACTCAACTCCACTCCATTCCACTACACTCCACTCCGTTTTACTCCTCTCCACTCCACTCCACTCCACTCCACTCCACTCCACTCCACTCCACTCCACTCCACTCCACACCTCTCCACTCCACTCCACTCCACTCCACTCCACTCCACTCCACTCCACTTCGTTTTACTCCTGTCCACTCCACTCCACTGCACTCCACTGCACTCCACTGCACTCCACTCCACTCCACTCCCCTCCACTCTACTCCACTCAACACCACACCTCTCCACTCCACTCCACTCCGCTCCGCACCACTCTACTCCACTCCACTCCACTCCACACCACTCCACTCCACTCCACACCTCTCCACTCCACTCCACACAACACCTCTCCACTCCACTCCACTCCACTCCACTCCACTCCACTCCACTCCACTCCACTCCACTCCACTCCACTCCACTCCACTCCACTCCTCTCCCTTTTACTCCTCTCCACTCCACTCCACTCCACTCCACCCCACTCCACTCCACTCCACTGCACTCCACTGCACTCCGCTCCACTCCACTCCACTCCACTCTACTCCACTCCACTCCACTTCACCTCACTCCAGTCCACACCACACCACACCTCTCCACTCCACTCCACTCCACTCCACACTACTCCACAACTCTCCACTCCACTCCACTCCACTCCACTCCACTCCTTTTTACTCCTCTCCACTCCACTCCACTCCACTGCACTCCACTCCACTCCACTCCACTCCACTCCACTCCACTCCACTCCACTCCACTCCACTCCACTCCACTCCACTCCACACCTCTCCACTCCACTCCACTCCACTCCACTCCACTCCACTCCACTCAACACCACACCTCTCCACTCCACTCCACTCCGCTCCACTCCACTCCACTCCTCTCCACTCCACTCCACTCCACTCCACACCACACCTCTCCACTCCACTCCACTCCACTCCACTCCACTCCACTCCACTCCACACCTCTCCACTCCACTCCACTCCACTCCACTCCACTCCGCTCCACTCTACTCCACTCCACTCCACTTCACCTCACTCCAGTCCACACCACACCACACCTCTCCACTCCACTCCACTCCACTCCACACTACTCCACAACTCTCCACTCCACTCCACTCCACTCCACTCCTTTTTACTCCTCTCCACTCCACTCCACTCCACTCCACTCCACTCCACTCCACTCCACTCCACTCCACTCCACTCCACTCCACTCCACTCCACTCCACTCCACTCCACACCTCTCCACTCCACTCCACTCCACTCCACTCCACTCAACACCACACCTCTCCGCTCCACTCCACTCCGCTCCACTCCACTCCACTCCACTCCACTCCACTCCACTCCACTCCACACCACACCTCTCCACTCCACTCCACTCCACTCCACTCCACTCCACTCCACACCTCTCCACTCCACTCCACTCCACTCCACTCCACTCCACTCCACTCCTTTCAAGTCAACACCACACCTCTCCACTCCACTCCACTCCACTCCACTCCACTCCACTGCACTCCACTGCACTCCGCTCCACTCCACTCCACTCCACTCTACTCCACTCCACTCCACTTCACCTCACTCCAGTCCACACCACACCACACCTCTCCACTCCACTCCACTCCACTCCACTCCACTCCACTCCACTCCACTCCACTCCACTCCACTCCACTCCACACCTCTCCACTCCACTCCACTCCACTCCACTCCTCTCCACTCCACTCCACTCCACTCCACTCCACTCCACTCCACTCGACTCCACTCAACACCACACCTCTCCACTCCACTCCACTCCGCTCCGCACCACTCTACTCCACTCCACTCCACTCCACTCCTCTCCACTCCACACCACACCACACCTCTCCACTCCACTCCACTCCACTCCACTCCACTCCACTCCACTCCACTCCACACCTCTCCACTCCACTCCACTCCGCTCCGCACCACTCTACTCCACTCCACTCCACTCCACACCACTCCACTCCACTCCACACCTCTCCACTACACTCCACTCCGTTTTACTCCTCTCCACTCCACTCCACTCCACTCCACTCCACTCCACTCCACTCCACTCCACTCCACTCCACTCCACTCCACTCCATTCCACTCCACTCCACTCCACACCTCTCCACTCCACTCCACTCCACTCCACTCCACTCCACTCCGTTTTACTCCTGTCCACTCCACTCCACTGCACTCCACTGCACTCCACTGCACTCCACTGCACTCCACTCCCCTCCACTCTACTCCACTCTACACCACACCTCTCCACTCCACTCCACTCCGCTCCGCACCACTCTACTCCACTCCACTCCACTCCACACCACTCCACTCCACTCCACACCTCTCCACTCCACTCCACACAACACCTCTCCACTCCACTCCACTCCACTCCACTCCACTCCACTCCACTCCACTCCACTCCACTCCACTCCACTCCACTCCACTCCTCTCCCTTTTACTCCTCTCCACTCCACTCCACTCCACTCCACTCAGCTCCACTCCACACCACTTTACTACTCTCCACTCAACACCACTATACTCCACACCAAACCTCTCCACACCACACCTCTACACTCCTCTCCACTCCACTCTGCTTCACTCCACTCCACTCCACTCCACTCCACTCCACTCCACTCCACTCCACTCCACTCCGTTTTACTCCTCTCCACTACACTCCTCTACACTCCACTCCACTCCACTCCACTCCACTCAAGTCAACACCACACCTCTCCACTCCACTCCACTCCACTCCACTGCACTCAGCTCCACTCCACACCACTTTACTACTCTCCACTCAACACCACTATACTCCACACCAAACCTCTCCACACCACACCTCTCCACTCCTCTCCACTCCACTCTACTCCACTCCACTCCGTTTTACTCCTCTCCACTCCACTCCTCTCCACTCCACTCCACTCCACTCCACTCCACTCCACTCCACTCCACTCCACTCCACTCCACTCCACTCCACTCCACTCCACTCCACTCCACACCTCTCCACTCCACTCCACACCACACCTCTCCACTCCACTCCTCTCCACTCCACTCCTCTACACTCCACTCCACTCCACTCCACTCAAGTCAACACCACACCTCTCCACTCCACTCCACTCCACTCCACTCCACTCCACTGCACTCCACTGCACTCCGCTCCACTCCACTCCACTCCACTCTACTCCACTCCACTCCACTTCACCTCACTCCAGTCCACACCACACCACACCTCTCCACTCCACTCCACTCCACTCCACACTACTCCACAACTCTCCACTCCACTCCACTCCACTCCACTCCACTCCTTTTTACTCCTCTCCACTCCACTCCACTCCACTGCACTCCACTCCACTCCACTCCACTCCACTCCACTCCACTCCACTCCACTCCACTCCACTCCACTCCACTCCACTCCACTCCACTCCACACCTCTCCACTCCACTCCACTCCACTCCACTCCACTCCACTCCACTCCACTCAACACCACACCTCTCCACTCCACTCCACTCCGCTCCACTCCACTCCACTCCTCTCCACTCCACTCCACTCCACTCCACACCACACCTCTCCACTCCACTCCACTCCACTCCACTCCACTCCACTCCACTCCACTCCACTCCACACCTCTCCACTCCACTCCACTCCACTCCACTCCACTCCGCTCCACTCTACTCCACTCCACTCCACTTCACCTCACTCCAGTCCACACCACACCACACCTCTCCACTCCACTCCACTCCACTCCACACTACTCCACAACTCTCCACTCCACTCCACTCCACTCCACTCCTTTTTACTCCTCTCCACTCCACTCCACTCCACTCCACTCCACTCCACTCCACTCCACTCCACTCCACTCCACTCCACTCCACTCCACTCCACTCCACACCTCTCCACTCCACTCCACTCCACTCAACACCACACCTCTCCGCTCCACTCCACTCCGCTCCACTCCACTCCACTCCACTCCACTCCACTCCACTCCACTCCACACCACACCTCTCCACTCCACTCCACTCCACTCCACTCCACTCCACTCCACACCTCTCCACTCCACTCCACTCCACTCCACTCCACTCCACTCCTTTCAAGTCAACACCACACCTCTCCACTCCACTCCACTCCACTCCACTCCACTCCACTGCACTCCACTGCACTCCGCTCCACTCCACTCCACTCCACTCTACTCCACTCCACTCCACTTCACCTCACTCCAGTCCACACCACACCACACCTCTCCACTCCACTCCACTCCACTCCACTCCACTCCACTCCACTCCACTCCACTCCACTCCACTCCACTCCACTCCACTCCACACCTCTCCACTCCACTCCACTCCACTCCACTCCACTCCTCTCCACTCCACTCCACTCCACTCCACTCCACTCCACTCCACTCCACTCCACTCGACTCCACTCAACACCACACCTCTCCACTCCACTCCACTCCGCTCCGCACCACTCTACTCCACTCCACTCCACTCCACTCCTCTCCACTCCACACCACACCACACCTCTCCACTCCACTCCACTCCACTCCACTCCACTCCACTCCACTCCACTCCACACCTCTCCACTCCACTCCACTCCGCTCCGCACCACTCTACTCCACTCCACTCCACTCCACACCACTCCACTCCACTCCACACCTCTCCACTACACTCCACTCCGTTTTACTCCTCTCCACTCCACTCCACTCCACTCCACTCCACTCCACTCCACTCCACTCCACTCCACTCCACTCCACTCCATTCCACTCCACTCCACTCCACACCTCTCCACTCCACTCCACTCCACTCCACTCCACTCCACTCCGTTTTACTCCTGTCCACTCCACTCCACTGCACTCCACTGCACTCCACTGCACTCCACTGCACTCCACTCCCCTCCACTCTACTCCACTCTACACCACACCTCTCCACTCCACTCCACTCCGCTCCGCACCACTCTACTCCACTCCACTCCACTCCACACCACTCCACTCCACTCCACACCTCTCCACTCCACTCCACACAACACCTCTCCACTCCACTCCACTCCACTCCACTCCACTCCACTCCACTCCACTCCACTCCACTCCACTCCACTCCACTCCACTCCACTCCTCTCCCTTTTACTCCTCTCCACTCCACTCCACTCCACTCCACTCAGCTCCACTCCACACCACTTTACTACTCTCCACTCAACACCACTATACTCCACACCAAACCTCTCCACACCACACCTCTACACTCCTCTCCACTCCACTCTGCTTCACTCCACTCCACTCCACTCCACTCCACTCCACTCCACTCCACTCCACTCCACTCCGTTTTACTCCTCTCCACTACACTCCTCTACACTCCACTCCACTCCACTCCACTCCACTCAAGTCAACACCACACCTCTCCACTCCACTCCACTCCACTCCACTGCACTCAGCTCCACTCCACACCACTTTACTACTCTCCACTCAACACCACTATACTCCACACCAAACCTCTCCACACCACACCTCTCCACTCCTCTCCACTCCACTCTACTCCACTCCACTCCGTTTTACTCCTCTCCACTCCACTCCTCTCCACTCCACTCCACTCCACTCCACTCCACTCCACTCCACTCCACTCCACTCCACTCCACTCCACTCCACTCCACTCCACTCCACACCTCTCCACTCCACTCCACACCACACCTCTCCACTCCACTCCTCTCCACTCCACTCCTCTACACTCCACTCCACTCCACTCCACTCAAGTCAACACCACACCTCTCCACTCCACTCCACTCCACTCCACTCCACTCCACTGCACTCCACTGCACTCCGCTCCACTCCACTCCACTCCACTCTACTCCACTCCACTCCACTTCACCTCACTCCAGTCTACACCACACCACACCTTTCCACTCCACTCCACTCCACTCCACTCCACTCCACTCCACACTACTCCACAACTCTCAACTCCACTCCACTCCACTCCACTCCACTCCGTTTTACTCCTCTCCACTCCACTCCACTCCACTCCACTCCACTGCACTCCACTCCACTCCACTCCACTCCACTCCACTCCACTCCACTCCACTCCACTCCACTCCACTCCACTCCATTTTACTCCTCTCCACTCCACTCCACTCCACTCCACTCCACTCCACTCCACTCAACACCACACCTCTCCGCTCCACTCCACTCCGCTCCGCACCACTCTACTCCACTCCACTCCACTCCACTCCACTCCACTCCACTCCACTCCACTCCACTCAACTCCACTCCACACCACACCTCTCCACTCCACTCCACTCCACTCCACTCCACACCTCTCCACTCCACTCCACTCCACTCCACTCCACTCCACTCCACTCCACTCCACTCCACTCCGTTTTACTCCTCTCCACTCCACTCCACTCCACTCCACTCCACTCCACTCCACTCCACTCCACTCCACTCCACACCTCTCCACTCCACTCCACTCCACTCCGTTTTACTCCTGTCCACTCCACTCCACTGCACTCCACTGCACTCCACTGCACTCCACTCCACTCCACTCCCCTCCACTCTACTCCACTCAACACCACACCTCTCCACTCCACTCCACTCCGCTCCGCACCACTCTACTCCACTCCACTCCACTTCACTCCACTCCACTCCACTCCACTCAACTCCACTCCACTCCACTCCACTCCACTCCACTCCACTCCACACCACACCTCTCCACTGCACTCTACTCCACTCCGCCCCACTCCATACCACACCCTTCCACTCCACTCCAGTCCACTCCACTCCTCTCCACTCCACTCCACTCCATACCACTCCACTCCACTCCTCTCCACTCCACTCCACTCCACTCCACTCCACTCCACTCCACTCCACTCCACTCCACTCCACTCCACTCCCCTCCACTGCACTCCGCTCCACTCCACTCCACTCCACTCCACTCCACTCCGTTTTACTCCTGTCCACTCCACTCCACTCCACTCCCCTCCACTCCACTCCACTCCACTCCCCTCCACTCTAATCCACTCCACACCACACCTCTCCACTCCACTCTACTCCACTCAACTCCACTCCATACCACACCCCTCCACTCCACTCCACTCCAGTCCACTCCACTCCTCTCCACTCCACTCCACTCCACTCCACTCCACTCCACTCCAATCCTCTCCACTCCACTCCACTCCACTCCACTCCACTCCACTCCACTCCACTCCACTCCACTCCACTCCACTCCACTGCACTCCGCTCCACTCCACTCCACTCCAATCCACTCTTCTCCACTCCACTCCACTCCTCTCCCTTTTACTCCTCTCCACTCCACTCCACTCCACTCCACTCAGCTCCACTCCACACAACTTTACTACTCTCCACTCAACACCACTATACTCCACACCAAACATTTCCACACCACACCTCTCCACTCCTCTCCACTCCACTCCACTCCACTCCACTCCATTTTACTCCACTCCACTACTTCACTCCACTCCGCACCACTCCACTCCACACCTCTCCACTCCACTCCACACCTCTCCACTCCACTCAACACCACACCTCTCCACTCCACTCCACTCCACTCTACTCCACTCCACTCCGTTTTACTCCTCTCCACTCCACTCCTCTCCACTCCACTCCACTCCACTCCACTCCACTCCACTCCACTCCACTCCACTCCTCTCAAGTCAACACCACACCTCTCCACTCCACTCCACTCCACTCCACTCCACTCCACTCCACTCCACTCCACTCCACTCCACTCCACTCCACTGCACTCCACTGCACTCCGCTCCACTCCACTCCACTCCACTCTACTCCACTCCACTCCAGTTCACCTCACTCCAGTCCACACCACACCACACCTCTCCACTCCACTCCACTCCACTCCACTCCACTCCACTCCACTCCACTCCACTCCACTCCACTCCACTCCACTCCACTGCACTCCACTCTACTCCACAACTCTCCACTCCACTCCACTCCACTCCACTCCACTCCGTTTTACTCCTTTCCACTCCACTCCACTCCACTCCACTCCACTGCACTCCACTCCACTCCACTCCACTCCACTCCACTCCACACCTCTCCACTCCACTCCACTCCACTCCACTCCACTCCACTCCACTGCATTCCACACCTCTCCACTCCACTCCACTCCACTCCACTCCACTCCACTCCACTCCACTCCACTTCACTCCGTTTTACTCCTCTCCACTCCACTCCACTCCACTCCACACCACTCCACTCCACTCCACACCTCTCCACTCCACTCCACACCTCTCCACTCCACTCCACTCCACTCCACTCCACTCCACTCCGTTTTACTCCTGTCCACTCCACTCCACTGCACTCCACTGCACTCCACTGCACTCCACTCCACTCCACTCCCCTCCACTCTACTCCACTCAACACCACACCTCTCCACTCCACTCCGCTCCGCTCCACTCTACTCCACTCCACTCCACTCCACACCACTCCACTCCACTCCACACCTCTCCACTACACTCCACTCCGTTTTACTCCTCTCCACTCCACTCCACTCCACTCCACTCCACTCCACTCCACTCCACTCCACTCCACTCCACTCCATTCCACTCCACTCCACTCCACACCTCTCCACTCCACTCCACTCCACTCCACTCCACTCCACTCCACTCCACTCCACTCCACTCCGTTTTACTCCTGTCCACTCCACTCCACTGCACTCCACTGCACTCCACTGCACTCCACTGCACTCCACTCCCCTCCACTCTACTCCACTCTACACCACACCTCTCCACTCCACTCCACTCCGCTCCGCACCACTCTACTCCACTCCACTCCACTCCACACCACTCCACTCCACTCCACACCTCTCCACTCCACTCCACACAACACCTCTCCACTCCACTCCACTCCACTCCACTCCACTGCACTCCACTCCACTCCACTCCACTCCACTCCACTCCTCTCCCTTTTACTCCTCTCCACTCCACTCCACTCCACTCCACTCAGCTCCACTCCACACCACTTTACTACTCTCCACTCAACACCACTATACTCCACACCAAACCTCTCCACACCACACCTCTCCACTCCTCTCCACTCCACTCTGCTTCACTCCACTCCACTCCACTCCACTCCACTCCACTCCACTCCACTCCACTCCACTCCACTCCACTCCACTCCACTCCACTCCACTCCACTCCGTTTTACTCCTCTCCACTACACTCCTCTACACTCCACTCCACTCCACTCCACTCCACTCAAGTCAATACCACACCTCTCCACTCCACTCCACTCCACTCCACTGCACTCAGCTCCACTCCACACCACTTTACTACTCTCCACTCAACACCACTATACTCCACACCAAACCTCTCCACACCACACCTCTCCACTCCTCTCCACTCCACTCTACTCCACTCCACTCCGTTTTACTCCTCTCCACTCCACTCCTCTCCACTCCACTCCACTCCACTCCACTCCACTCCACTCCACTCCACTCCACTCCACTCCACTCCACTCCACTCCACTCCACACCTCTCCACTCCACTCCACACCACACCTCTCCACTCCACTCCTCTCCACTCCACTCCTCTACACTCCACTCCACTCCACTCCACTCAAGTCAACACCACACCTCTCCACTCCACTCCACTCCACTCCACTCCACTGCACTCCACTGCACTCCGCTCCACTCCACTCCACTCCACTCTACTCCACTCCACTCCACTTCACCTCACTCCAGTCCACACCACACCACACCTCTCCACTCCACTCCACTCCACTCCACTCCACTCCACTCCACTCCACTCCACTCCACTCCACTCCACACTACTCCACAACTCTCAACTCCACTCCACTCCACTCCACTCCACTCCGTTTTACTCCTCTCCACTCCACTCCACTCCACTCCACTCCACTGCACTCCACTCCACTCCACTCCACTCCACTCCACTCCACTCCATTTTACTCTCCACTCCACTCCACTCCACTCCACTCCACTCAACACCACACCTCTCCACTCCACTCCACTGCACTCCACTCCATTTTACTCCTCTCCACTCCACTCCACTCCACTCCACTCCACTCCACTCCACTCCACTCCACACCACACCTCTCCACTCCACTCCACTCCACTCCACTCCACTCCACACCTCTCCACTCCACTCCACTCCACTCCACTCCACTCCACTCCACTCCACTCCACTCCACTCCACTCCACTCCACTCCGTTTTACTCCTCTCCACTCCACTCCACTCCACTCCACTCCACTCCACTCCACTCCACTCCACTCCACTCCACACCTCTCCACTCCACTCCACTCCACTCCGTTTTACTCCTGTCCACTCCACTCCACTGCACTCCACTGCACTCCACTGCACTCCACTCCACTCCACTCCCCTCCACTCTACTCCACTCAACACCACACCTCTCCACTCCACTCCACTCCGCTCCGCACCACTCTACTCCACTCCACTCCACTTCACTCCACTCCACTCCACTCCACTCAACTCCACTCCACTCCACTCCACTCCACTCCACTCCACACCACACCTCTCCACTGCACTCTACTCCACTCCGCCCCACTCCATACCACACCCTTCCACTCCACTCCAGTCCACTCCACTCCTCTCCACTCCACTCCACTCCATACCACTCCACTCCACTCCTCTCCACTCCACTCCACTCCACTCCACTCCACTCCACTCCACTCCACTCCACTCCACTCCCCTCCACTGCACTCCGCTCCACTCCACTCCACTCCACTCCACTCCGTTTTACTCCTGTCCACTCCACTCCACTCCACTCCCCTCCACTCCACTCCACTCCACTCCCCTCCACTCTAATCCACTCCACACCACACCTCTCCACTCCACTCTACTCCACTCAACTCCACTCCATACCACACCCCTCCACTCCACTCCACTCCAGTCCACTCCACTCCTCTCCACTCCACTCCACTCCACTCCACTCCACTCCACTCCACTCCACTCCACTCCACTCCACTCCACTCCAATCCTCTCCACTCCACTCCACTCCACTCCACTCCACTCCACTCCACTCCACTCCACTCCACTCCACTGCACTCCGCTCCACTCCACTCCAATCCACTCTTCTCCACTCCACTCCACTCCTCTCCTCTCCCTTTTACTCCTCTCCACTCCACTCCACTCCACTCAGCTCCACTCCACACAACTTTACTACTCTCCACTCAACACCACTATACTCCACACCAAACCTTTCCACACCACACCTCTCCACTCCTCTCCACTCCACTCCACTCCACTCCACTCCATTTTACTCCACTCCACTACTTCACTCCACTCCGCACCACTCCACTCCACACCTCTCCACTCCACTCCACACCTCTCCACTCCACTCAACACCACACCTCTCCACTCCACTCCACTCCACTCCACTCCTCTCAAGTCAACACCACACCTCTCCACTCCACTCCACTCCACTCCACTCCACTCCACTCCACTCCACTCCACTCCACTCCACTGCACTCCACTGCACTCCGCTCCACTCCACTCTACTCCACTCCACTCCACTTCACCTCACTCCAGTCCACACCACACCACACCTCTCCACTCCACTCCACTCCACTCCACTCCACTCCACTCCACTCCACTCCACTGCACTCCACTCTACTCCACAACTCTCCACTCCACTCCACTCCACTCCACTCCACTCCGTTTTACTCCTCTCCACTCCACTCCACTCCACTCCACTCCACTCCACTGCACTCCACTCCACTCCACTCCACTCCACTCCACACCTCTCCACTCCACTCCACTCCACTCCACGCCACTCCACTGCACTCCACACCTCTCCACTCCACTCCACTCCACTCCACTCCACTCCCCTCCACTCCACTCCACTCCACTCCACTTCACTCCGTTTTACTCCTCTCCACTCCACTCCACTCCACTCCACTCCATTCCACTACACTCCACTCCGTTTTACTCCTCTCCACTCCACTCCACTCCACTCCACTCCACTCCACTCCACTCCACTCCACTCCATTCCACTCCACTCCACTCCACACCTCTCCACTCCACTCCACTCCACTCCACTCCACTCCGTTTTACTCCTGTCCACTCCACTCCACTGCACTCCACTGCACTCCACTGCACTCCACTCCACTCCACTCCACTCCACTCCACTCCACTCGACTCCACTCAACACCACACCTCTCCACTCCACTCCACTCCGCTCCGCACCACTCTACTCCACTCCACTCCACTCCACTCCACTCCACTCCACTCAACTCCACACCACACCTCTCCACTCCACTCCACTCCACTCCACTCCACTCCACTCCACTCCACTCCACTCCACTCCACTCCACTCCACTCCACTCCACACCTCTCCACTCCACTCCACTCCACTCCACTCCACTCCACTCCACTTCACTCCGTTTTACTCCTCTCCACTCCACTCCACTCCACTCCACTCCACTCCATTCCACTACACTCCACTCCGTTTTACTCCTCTCCACTCCACTCCACTCCACTCCACTCCACTCCACTCCACTCCACTCCACTCCACTCCACTCCACTCCACTCCATTCCACTCCACTCCACTCCACACCTCTCCACTCCACTCCACTCCACTCCACTCCGTTTTACTCCTGTCCACTCCACTCCACTGCACTCCACTGCACTCCACTGCACTCCACTTCACTCCACTCCCCTCCACTCTACTCCACTCTACACCACACCTCTCCACTCCACTCCACTCCGCTCCGCACCACTCTACTCCACTCCACTCCACTCCACACCACTCCACTCCACTCCACACCTCTCCACTCCACTCCACACAACACCTCTCCACTCCACTCCACTCCACTCCACTCCACTCCACTCCACTCCACTCCACTCCACTCCACTCCACTCCACTCCACTCCTCTCCCTTTTACTCCTCTCCACTCCACTCCACTCCACTGCACTCAGCTCCACTCCACACCACTTTACTACTCTCCACTCAACACCACTATACTCCACACCAAACCTCTCCACACCACACCTCTCCACTCCTCTCCACTCCCCTCTGCTTCACTCCACTCCACTCCACTCCACTCCACTCCACTCCACTCCACTCCTCTCCACTCCACTCCACTCCACTCCACTCCACTCCGTTTTACTCCTCTCCACTCCACTCCTCTACACTCCACTCCACTCCACTCCACTCCACTCCACTCCACTTCACTCCGTTTTACTCCTCTCCACTCCACTCCACTCCACTCCACTCCACTCCATTCCACTACACTCCACTCCGTTTTACTCCTCTCCACTCCACTCCACTCCACTCCACTCCACTCCACTCCACTCCACTCCACTCCACTCCATTCCACTCCACTCCACTCCACACCTCTCCACTCCACTCCACTCCACTCCACTCCGTTTTACTCCTGTCCACTCCACTCCACTGCACTCCACTGCACTCCACTGCACTCCACTTCACTCCACTCCCCTCCACTCTACTCCACTCTACACCACACCTCTCCACTCCACTCCACTCCGCTCCGCACCACTCTACTCCACTCCACTCCACTCCACACCACTCCACTCCACTCCACACCTCTCCACTCCACTCCACACAACACCTCTCCACTCCACTCCACTCCACTCCACTCCACTCCACTCCACTCCACTCCACTCCACTCCACTCCACTCCACTCCACTCCTCTCCCTTTTACTCCTCTCCACTCCACTCCACTCCACTCCACTCAGCTCCACTCCACACCACTTTACTACTCTCCACTCAACACCACTATACTCCACACCAAACCTCTCCACACCACACCTCTCCACTCCTCTCCACTCCCCTCTGCTTCACTCCACTCCACTCCACTCCACTCCACTCCACTCCACTCCACTCCTCTCCACTCCACTCCACTCCACTCCACTCCACTCCGTTTTACTCCTCTCCACTCCACTCCTCTACACTCCACTCCACTCCACTCCACTCCACTCAAGTCAACACCACACCTCTCCACTCCACTCCACTCCACTCCACTCCACTCCACTCCACTCCACTGCACTCAGCTCCACTCCACACCACTTTACTACTCTCCACTCAACACCACTATACTCCACACCAAACCTCTCCACACCACACCTCTCCACTCCTCTCCACTCCACTCCACTCCACTCCACTCCATTTTACTCCACTCCACTACTTCACTCCACTCCACACCACTCCACTCCACACCTCTCCACTCCACTCCACACCTCTCCACTCCACTCAACACCACACCTCTCCACTCCACTCCACTCCACTCTACTCCACTCCACTCCGTTTTACTCCTCTCCACTCCACTCCTCTCCACTCCACTCCACTCCACTCCACTCCACTCCACTCCACTCCACTCCACTCCACTCCACTCCACTCCACTCCACTCCACTCCACTCCACTCCTCTCAAGTCAACACCACACCTCTCCACTCCACTCCACTCCACTCCACTCCACTCCACTGCACTCCACTGCACTCCGCTCCACTCCACTCCACTCCACTCTACTCCACTCCACTCCACTTCACCTCACTCCAGTCCACACCACACCACACCTCTCCACTCCACTCCACTCCACTCCACTCCACTCCACTCCACTCTACTCCACAACTCTCCACTCCACTCCACTCCACTCCACTCCACTCCACTCCGTTTTACTCCTCTCCACTCCACTCCACTCAACTCCACTCCACTCCACTCCACTCCACTCCACTCCACTCCACTCCACTCCACTCCACTCCACTCCACTCCACTCCACTCCGTTTTACTCCTCTCCACTACACTCCTCTACACTCCACTCCACTCCACTCCACTCCACTCAAGTCAACACCACACCTCTCCACTCCACTCCACTCCACTCCACTCCACTGCACTCAGCTCCACTCCACACCACTTTACTACTCTCCACTCAATACCACTATACTCCACACCAAACCTCTCCACACCACACCTCTCCACTCCTCTCCACTCCACTCTACTCCACTCCACTCCGTTTTACTCCTCTCCACTCCACTCCTCTCCACTCCACTCCACTCCACTCCACTCCACTCCACTCCACTCCACTCCTCTCCACTCCACTCCACTCCACTCCACACCACACCTCTCCACTCCACTCCACTCCACTCCACTCCACACCTCTCCACTCCACTCCACTCCGCTCCGCACCACTCTACTCCACTCCACTCCACTCCACACCACTCCACTCCACTCCACACCTCTCCACTCCACTCCACACAACACCTCTCCACTCCACTCCACTCCACTCCACTCCACTCCACTCCACTCCACTCCACTCCACTCCACTCCACTCCACTCCACTCCTCTCCCTTTTACTCCTCTCCACTCCACTCCACTCCACTCCACTCAGCTCCACTCCACACCACTTTACTACTCTCCACTCAACACCACTCTACTCCACACCAAACCTCTCCACACCACACCTCTCCACTCCCCTCTGCTTCACTCCACTCCACTCCACTCCACTCCACTCCACTCCACTCCTCTCCACTCCACTCCACTCCACTCCACTCCACTCCGTTTTACTCCTCTCCACTCCACTCCTCTACACTCCACTCCACTCCACTCCACTCCACTCCACTCAAGTCAACACCACACCTCTCCACTCCACTCCACTCCACTCCACTCCACTCCACTCCACTCCACTCCACTGCACTCAGCTCCACTCCACACCACTTTACTACTCTCCACTCAACACCACTATACTCCACACCAAACCTCTCCACACCACACCTCTCCACTCCTCTCCACTCCACTCCACTCCACTCCACTCCATTTTACTCCACTCCACTACTTCACTCCACTCCACACCACTCCACTCCACACCTCTCCACTCCAATCCACACCTCTCCACTCCACTCAACACCACACCTCTCCACTCCACTCCACTCCACTCTACTCCACTCCACTCCGTTTTACTCCTCTCCACTCCACTCCTCTCCACTCCACTCCACTCCACTCCACTCCACTCCACTCCACTCCACTCCACTCCACTCCACTCCACTCCACTCCACTCCACTCCACTCCACTCCACTCCACTCCATTCCTCTCAAGTCAACACCACACCTCTCCACTCCACTCCACTCCACTCCACTCCACTCCACTGCACTCCACTGCACTCCGCTCCACTCCACTCCACTCCACTCTACTCCACTCCACTCCACTTCACCTCACTCCAGTCCACACCACACCACACCTCTCCACTCCACTCCACTCCACTCCACTCCACTCCACTCCACTCTACTCCACAACTCTCCACTCCACTCCACTCCACTCCACTCCACTCCACTCCACTCCGTTTTACTCCTCTCCACTCCACTCCACTCCACTCCACTCCACTCCACTCCACTCCACTCCACTCCACTCCACTCCACTCCACTCCACTCCACTCCGTTTTACTCCTCTCCACTACACTCCTCTACACTCCACTCCACTCCACTCCACTCCACTCAAGTCAACACCACACCTCTCCACTCCACTCCACTCCACTCCACTCCACTCCACTGCACTCAGCTCCACTCCACACCACTTTACTACTCTCCACTCAATACCACTATACTCCACACCAAACCTCTCCACACCACACCTCTCCACTCCTCTCCACTCCACTCTACTCCACTCCACTCCGTTTTACTCCTCTCCACTCCACTCCTCTCCACTCCACTCCACTCCACTCCACTCCACTCCACTCCACTCCACTCCACTCCACTCCACTCCTCTCCACTCCACTCCACTCCACTCCACACCACACCTCTCCTCTCCACTCCACTCCACTCCACTCCACTCCACACCTCTCCACTCCACTCCACTCCACTCCACTCCACTCCACTCCACTCCACTCCACTCCACTCCACTCCACTCCACTCCACTCCGTTTTACTCCTCTCCACTCCACTGCACTCCACTGCACTCCACTGCACTCCACTCCACTCCACTCCACTCCACTCCACTCCACTCCACTCCACTCCACTCCACACCACACCACTCCACTCCACTCCACTCCACTCCACTCCACTCCACTCCGTTTTACTCCTCTCCACTCCACTCCACTCCACTCCACTCCATTCCACTACACTCCACTCCGTTTTACTCCTCTCCACTCCACTCCACTCCACTCCACTCCACTCCACTCCACTCCACTCCACTCTACTCCTCTCCACTCCACTCCACTCCACTCCACACCACACCTCTCCACTCCACTCCACTCCACTCCACTCCACTCCACTCCACTCCACTCCACTCCACTCCACTCCACTCCACTCCACTCCACACCTCTCCACTACACTCCACTCCACTCCACTCCACTCCACTCCACTCCACTCCGTTTTACTCCTCTCCACTCCACTGCACTCCACTCCACTCCACTCCACTCCACTCCACTCCACTCCACTCCACTCCACTCCACTCCACTCCACTCCACACCTCTCCACTCCACTCCACTCCACTCCACTCCGTTTTACTCCTCTCCACTCCACTCCACTCCACTCCACTCCACTCCACTCCACTCCATTCCACTACACTCCACTCCGTTTTACTCCTCTCCACTCCACTCCACTCCACTCCACTCCACTCCACTCCACTCCACTCCACACCTCTCCACTCCACTCCACTCCACTCCACTCCACTCCACTCCACTCCACTCCACTCCACTTCGTTTTACTCCTGTCCACTCCACTCCACTGCACTCCACTGCACTCCACTGCACTCCACTCCACTCCCCTCCACTCTACTCCACTCAACACCACACCTCTCCACTCCACTCCACTCCGCTCCGCACCACTCTACTCCACTCCACTCCACTCCACACCACTCCACTCCACTCCACATCTCTCCACTCCACTCCACACAACACCTCTCCACTCCACTCCACTCCACTCCACTCCACTCCACTCCACTCCACTCCACTCCACTCCACTCCACTCCTCTCCCTTTTACTCCTCTCCACTCCACTCCACTCCACTCCACTCCACTGCACTCCACTGCACTCCGCTCCACTCCACTCCACTCCACTCTACTCCACTCCACTCCACTTCACCTCACTCCAGTCCACACCACACCACACCTCTCCACTCCACTCCACTCCACTCCACACTACTCCACAACTCTCCACTCCACTCCACTCCACTCCACTCCACTCCTTTTTACTCCTCTCCACTCCACTCCACTCCACTCCACTGCACTCCACTCCACTCCACTCCACTCCACTCCACTCCGCTCCACTCCACTCCACTCCTCTCCACTCCACTCCACTCCACTCCACACCACACCTCTCCACTCCACTCCACTCCACTCCACTCCACTCCACTCCACTCCACTCCACACCTCTAAACTCCACTCCACTCCACTCCACTCCTCTCAAGTCAACACCACACCTCTCCACTCCACTCCACTCCACTCCACTCCACTCCACTGCACTCCACTGCACTCCGCTCCACTCCACTCCACTCCACTCTACTCCACTCCACTCCACTTCACCTCACTCCAGTCCACACCACACCACACCTCTCCACTCCACTCCACTCCACTCCACTCCACTCCACTCCACTCCACTCCACTCCACTCCACTCCACTCCACTCCACTCCACTCCACACCTCTCCACTCCACTCCACTCCACTCCACTCCTCTCCACTCCACTCCACTCCACTCCACTCCACTCCACTCGACTCCACTCAACACCACACCTCTCCACTCCACTCCACTCCGCTCCGCACCACTCTACTCCACTCCACTCCACTCCACTCCTCTCCACTCCACACCACACCTCTCCACTCCACTCCACTCCACTCCACTCCACTCCACTCCACTCCACTCCACTCCACTCCACTCCACACCTCTCCACTCCACTCCACTCCACTCCACTCCACTCCACTCCGTTTTACTCCTCTCCACTCCACTCCACTCCACTCCACTCCATTCCACTACACTCCACTCCGTTTTACTCCTCTCCACTCCACTCCACTCCACTCCACTCCACTCCACTCCACTCCACTCCACTCCACTCCACTCCACTCCACTCCACTCCACACCTCTCCACTCCACTCCACTCCACTCCACTCCACTCCACTCCGTTTTACTCCTGTCCACTCCACTCCACTGCACTCCACTGCACTCCACTGCACTCCACTCCACTCCACTCCCCTCCACTCTACTCCACTCAACACCACACCTCTCCACTCCACTCCACTCCGCTCCGCACCACTCTACTCCACTCCACTCCACTCCACACCACTCCACTCCACTCCACACCTCTCCACTACACTCCACTCCGTTTTACTCCTCTCCACTCCACTCCACTCCACTCCACTCCACTCCACTCCACTCCACTCCACTCCACTCCACTCCACTCCACTCCACTCCATTCCACTCCACTCCACTCCACACCTCTCCACTCCACTCCACTCCACTCCACTCCACTCCGTTTTACTCCTGTCCACTCCACTCCACTGCACTCCACTGCACTCCACTGCACTCCACTGCACTCCACTCCCCTCCACTCTACTCCACTCTACACCACACCTCTCCACTCCACTCCACTCCGCTCCGCACCACTCTACTCCACTCCACTCCACTCCACACCACTCCACTCCACTCCACACCTCTCCACTCCACTCCACACAACACCTCTCCACTCCACTCCACTCCACTCCACTCCACTCCACTCCACTCCACTCCACTCCACTCCACTCCTCTCCCTTTTACTCCTCTCCACTCCACTCCACTCCACTCCACTCAGCTCCACTCCACACCACTTTACTACTCTCCACTCAACACCACTATACTCCACACCAAACCTCTCCACACCACACCTCTACACT
The DNA here is from genome assembly GCA_036925125.1 of Oreortyx pictus. Taxonomy (NCBI): domain Eukaryota; kingdom Metazoa; phylum Chordata; class Aves; order Galliformes; family Odontophoridae; genus Oreortyx; species Oreortyx pictus. The sequence continues at coordinate 538,522 of JAUPFR010000020.1, read as the reverse complement.
CCTCTCCACTCCACTCTGCTTCACTCCACTCCACTCCACTCCACTCCACTCCACTCCACTCCACTCCACTCCACTCCACTCCACTCCGTTTTACTCCTCTCCACTACACTCCTCTACACTCCACTCCACTCCACTCCACTCCACTCAAGTCAACACCACACCTCTCCACTCCACTCCACTCCACTCCACTGCACTCAGCTCCACTCCACACCACTTTACTACTCTCCACTCAACACCACTATACTCCACACCAAACCTCTCCACACCACACCTCTCCACTCCTCTCCACTCCACTCTACTCCACTCCACTCCGTTTTACTCCTCTCCACTCCACTCCTCTCCACTCCACTCCACTCCACTCCACTCCACTCCACTCCACTCCACTCCACTCCACTCCACTCCACTCCACTCCACTCCACTCCACTCCACACCTCTCCACTCCACTCCACACCACACCTCTCCACTCCACTCCACTCCACTCCACTCCTCTACACTCCACTCCACTCCACTCCACTCAAGTCAACACCACACCTCTCCACTCCACTCCACTCCACTCCACTCCACTCCACTGCACTCCACTGCACTCCGCTCCACTCCACTCCACTCCACTCTACTCCACTCCACTCCACTTCACCTCACTCCAGTCCACACCACACCACACCTCTCCACTCCACTCCACTCCACTCCACTCCACTCCACTCCACACTACTCCACAACTCTCAACTCCACTCCACTCCACTCCACTCCACTCCGTTTTACTCCTCTCCACTCCACTCCACTCCACTCCACTCCACTGCACTCCACTCCACTCCACTCCACTCCACTCCACTCCACTCCACTCCATTTTACTCCTCTCCACTCCACTCCACTCCACTCCACTCCACTCCACTCCACTCCACTCCACTCAACACCACACCTCTCCGCTCCACTCCACTCCGCTCCGCACCACTCTACTCCACTCCACTCCACTCCACTCCACTCCACTCCACTCCACTCCACTCCACTCCACTCAACTCCACACCACACCACACCTCTCCACTCCACTCCACTCCACTCCACTCCACACCTCTCCACTCCACTCCACTCCACTCCACTCCACTCCACTCCACTCCACTCCACTCCACTCCACTCCACTCCGTTTTACTCCTCTCCACTCCACTCCACTCCACTCCACTCCACTCCACTCCACTCCACTCCACTCCACTCCACACCTCTCCACTCCACTCCACTCCACTCCGTTTTACTCCTGTCCACTCCACTCCACTGCACTCCACTGCACTCCACTGCACTCCACTCCACTCCACTCCCCTCCACTCTACTCCACTCAACACCACACCTCTCCACTCCACTCCACTCCGCTCCGCACCACTCTACTCCACTCCACTCCACTTCACTCCACTCCACTCCACTCCACTCAACTCCACTCCACTCCACTCCACTCCACTCCACTCCACACCACACCTCTCCACTGCACTCTACTCCACTCCACTCCACTCCACTCCACACCTCTCCACTCCACTCCACTCCACTCCACTCCACTCCACTCCACTCCACTCCACTCCACTCCACTCCACTTCGTTTTACTCCTGTCCACTCCACTCCACTGCACTCCACTGCACTCCACTGCACTCCACTCCACTCCCCTCCACTCTACTCCACTCAACACCACACCTCTCCACTCCACTCCACTCCGCTCCGCACCACTCTACTCCACTCCACTCCACTCCACACCACTCCACTCCACTCCACATCTCTCCACTCCACTCCACACAACACCTCTCCACTCCACTCCACTCCACTCCACTCCACTCCACTCCACTCCACTCCACTCCACTCCACTCCTCTCCCTTTTACTCCTCTCCACTCCACTCCACTCCACTCCACTCCACTGCACTCCACTGCACTCCGCTCCACTCCACTCCACTCCACTCTACTCCACTCCACTCCACTTCACCTCACTCCAGTCCACACCACACCACACCTCTCCACTCCACTCCACTCCACTCCACACTACTCCACAACTCTCCACTCCACTCCACTCCACTCCACTCCTTTTTACTCCTCTCCACTCCACTCCACTCCACTCCACTGCACTCCACTCCACTCCACTCCACTCCACTCCACTCCACTCCGCTCCACTCCACTCCACTCCTCTCCACTCCACTCCACTCCACTCCACACCACACCTCTCCACTCCACTCCACTCCACTCCACTCCACTCCACTCCACTCCACTCCACACCTCTAAACTCCACTCCACTCCACTCCACTCCTCTCAAGTCAACACCACACCTCTCCACTCCACTCCACTCCACTCCACTCCACTCCACTCCACTCCACTGCACTCCACTGCACTCCGCTCCACTCCACTCCACTCCACTCTACTCCACTCCACTCCACTTCACCTCACTCCAGTCCACACCACACCACACCTCTCCACTCCACTCCACTCCACTCCACTCCACTCCACTCCACTCCACTCCACTCCACTCCACTCCACTCCACTCCACACCTCTCCACTCCACTCCACTCCACTCCACTCCTCTCCACTCCACTCCACTCCACTCCACTCCACTCCACTCGACTCCACTCAACACCACACCTCTCCACTCCACTCCACTCCGCTCCGCACCACTCTACTCCACTCCACTCCACTCCACTCCTCTCCACTCCACACCACACCTCTCCACTCCACTCCACTCCACTCCACTCCACTCCACTCCACTCCACTCCACTCCACTCCACTCCACTCCACTCCACACCTCTCCACTCCACTCCACTCCACTCCACTCCACTCCACTCCGTTTTACTCCTCTCCACTCCACTCCACTCCACTCCACTCCATTCCACTACACTCCACTCCGTTTTACTCCTCTCCACTCCACTCCACTCCACTCCACTCCACTCCACTCCACTCCACTCCACTCCACTCCACTCCACTCCACTCCACACCTCTCCACTCCACTCCACTCCACTCCACTCCACTCCACTCCGTTTTACTCCTGTCCACTCCACTCCACTGCACTCCACTGCACTCCACTGCACTCCACTCCACTCCACTCCCCTCCACTCTACTCCACTCAACACCACACCTCTCCACTCCACTCCACTCCGCTCCGCACCACTCTACTCCACTCCACTCCACTCCACACCACTCCACTCCACTCCACACCTCTCCACTACACTCCACTCCGTTTTACTCCTCTCCACTCCACTCCACTCCACTCCACTCCACTCCACTCCACTCCACTCCACTCCACTCCACTCCACTCCATTCCACTCCACTCCACTCCACACCTCTCCACTCCACTCCACTCCACTCCACTCCACTCCGTTTTACTCCTGTCCACTCCACTCCACTGCACTCCACTGCACTCCACTGCACTCCACTGCACTCCACTCCCCTCCACTCTACTCCACTCTACACCACACCTCTCCACTCCACTCCACTCCGCTCCGCACCACTCTACTCCACTCCACTCCACTCCACACCACTCCACTCCACTCCACACCTCTCCACTCCACTCCACACAACACCTCTCCACTCCACTCCACTCCACTCCACTCCACTCCACTCCACTCCACTCCACTCCACTCCACTCCACTCCTCTCCCTTTTACTCCTCTCCACTCCACTCCACTCCACTCCACTCAGCTCCACTCCACACCACTTTACTACTCTCCACTCAACACCACTATACTCCACACCAAACCTCTCCACACCACACCTCTACACTCCTCTCCACTCCACTCTGCTTCACTCCACTCCACTCCACTCCACTCCACTCCACTCCACTCCACTCCACTCCACTCCACTCCACTCCACTCCGTTTTACTCCTCTCCACTACACTCCTCTACACTCCACTCCACTCCACTCCACTCCACTCAAGTCAACACCACACCTCTCCACTCCACTCCACTCCACTCCACTGCACTCAGCTCCACTCCACACCACTTTACTACTCTCCACTCAACACCACTATACTCCACACCAAACCTCTCCACACCACACCTCTCCACTCCTCTCCACTCCACTCTACTCCACTCCACTCCGTTTTACTCCTCTCCACTCCACTCCTCTCCACTCCACTCCACTCCACTCCACTCCACTCCACTCCACTCCACTCCACTCCACTCCACTCCACTCCACTCCACTCCACTCCACTCCACACCTCTCCACTCCACTCCACACCACACCTCTCCACTCCACTCCACTCCACTCCACTCCTCTACACTCCACTCCACTCCACTCCACTCAAGTCAACACCACACCTCTCCACTCCACTCCACTCCACTCCACTCCACTCCACTGCACTCCACTGCACTCCGCTCCACTCCACTCCACTCCACTCTACTCCACTCCACTCCACTTCACCTCACTCCAGTCCACACCACACCACACCTCTCCACTCCACTCCACTCCACTCCACTCCACTCCACTCCACACTACTCCACAACTCTCAACTCCACTCCACTCCACTCCACTCCACTCCGTTTTACTCCTCTCCACTCCACTCCACTCCACTCCACTCCACTGCACTCCACTCCACTCCACTCCACTCCACTCCACTCCACTCCACTCCACTCCACTCCACTCCACTCCACTCCATTTTACTCCTCTCCACTCCACTCCACTCCACTCCACTCCACTCCACTCCACTCCACTCCACTCCACTCAACACCACACCTCTCCGCTCCACTCCACTCCGCTCCGCACCACTCTACTCCACTCCACTCCACTCCACTCCACTCCACTCCACTCCACTCCACTCCACTCCACTCCACTCAACTCCACTCCACACCACACCTCTCCACTCCACTCCACTCCACTCCACTCCACACCTCTCCACTCCACTCCACTCCACTCCACTCCACTCCACTCCACTCCACTCCACTCCACTCCACTCCACTCCACTCCGTTTTACTCCTCTCCACTCCACTCCACTCCACTCCACTCCACTCCACTCCACTCCACTCCACTCCACACCTCTCCACTCCACTCCACTCCACTCCGTTTTACTCCTGTCCACTCCACTCCACTGCACTCCACTGCACTCCACTGCACTCCACTCCACTCCACTCCCCTCCACTCTACTCCACTCAACACCACACCTCTCCACTCCACTCCACTCCGCTCCGCACCACTCTACTCCACTCCACTCCACTTCACTCCACTCCACTCCACTCCACTCAACTCCACTCCACTCCACTCCACTCCACTCCACTCCACACCACACCTCTCCACTGCACTCTACTCCACTCCGCCCCACTCCATACCACACCCTTCCACTCCACTCCAGTCCACTCCACTCCTCTCCACTCCACTCCACTCAATACCACTCCACTCCACTCCTCTCCACTCCACTCCACTCCACTCCACTCCACTCCCCTCCACTGCACTCCGCTCCACTCCACTCCACTCCACTCCACTCCACTCCGTTTTACTCCTGTCCACTCCACTCCACTCCACTCCCCTCCACTCCACTCCACTCCACTCCCCTCCACTCTAATCCACTCCACACCACACCTCTCCACTCCACTCTACTCCACTCAACTCCACTCCATACCACACCCCTCCACTCCACTCCACTCCAGTCCACTCCACTCCTCTCCACTCCACTCCACTCCACTCCACTCCACTCCACTCCAATCCTCTCCACTCCACTCCACTCCACTCCACTCCACTCCACTCCACTCCACTCCACTCCACTCCACTCCACTGCACTCCGCTCCACTCCACTCCAATCCACTCTTCTCCACTCCACTCCACTCCTCTCCCTTTTACTCCTCTCCACTCCACTCCACTCCACTCCACTCAGCTCCACTCCACACAACTTTACTACTCTCCACTCAACACCACTATACTCCACACCAAACCTTTCCACACCACACCTCTCCACTCCTCTCCACTCCACTCCACTCCACTCCACTCCATTTTACTCCACTCCACTACTTCACTCCACTCCGCACCACTCCACTCCACACCTCTCCACTCCACTCCACACCTCTCCACTCCACTCAACACCACACCTCTCCACTCCACTCCACTCCACTCTACTCCACTCCACTCCGTTTTACTCCTCTCCACTCCACTCCTCTCCACTCCACTCCACTCCACTCCACTCCACTCCTCTCAAGTCAACACCACACCTCTCCACTCCACTCCACTCCACTCCACTCCACTCCACTCCACTCCACTCCACTCCACTCCACTCCACTCCACTGCACTCCACTGCACTCCGCTCCACTCCACTCCACTCCACTCCACTCTACTCCACTCCACTCCACTTCACCTCACTCCAGTCCACACCACACCACACCTCTCCACTCCACTCCACTCCACTCCACTCCACTCCACTCCACTCCACTCCACTCCACTCCACTGCACTCCACTCTACTCCACAACTCTCCACTCCACTCCACTCCACTCCACTCCACTCCGTTTTACTCCTCTCCACTCCACTCCACTCCACTCCACTCCACTCCACTGCACTCCACTCCACTCCACTCCACTCCACTCCACTCCACTCCACACCTCTCCACTCCACTCCACTCCACTCCACTCCACTCCACTGCACTCCACACCTCTCCACTCCACTCCACTCCACTCCACTCCACTCCACTCCACTCCACTCCACTTCACTCCGTTTTACTCCTCTCCACTCCACTCCACTCCACTCCACACCACTCCACTCCACTCCACACCTCTCCACTCCACTCCACACCTCTCCACTCCACTCCACTCCACTCCACTCCACTCCGTTTTACTCCTGTCCACTCCACTCCACTGCACTCCACTGCACTCCACTGCACTCCACTCCACTCCACTCCCCTCCACTCTACTCCACTCAACACCACACCTCTCCACTCCACTCCACTCCGCTCCGCACCACTCTACTCCACTCCACTCCACTCCACACCACTCCACTCCACTCCACACCTCTCCACTACACTCCACTCCGTTTTACTCCTCTCCACTCCACTCCACTCCACTCCACTCCACTCCACTCCACTCCACTCCACTCCACTCCACTCCACTCCACTCCACTCCATTCCACTCCACTCCACTCCACACCTCTCCACTCCACTCCACTCCACTCCACTCCACTCCACTCCACTCCGTTTTACTCCTGTCCACTCCACTCCACTGCACTCCACTGCACTCCACTGCACTCCACTGCACTCCACTCCCCTCCACTCTACTCCACCCTACACCACACCTCTCCACTCCACTCCACTCCGCTCCGCACCACTCTACTCCACTCCACTCCACTCCACACCACTCCACTCCACTCCACACCTCTCCACTCCACTCCACACAACACCTCTCCACTCCACTCCACTCCACTCCACTGCAGTCCACTCCACTCCACTCCACTCCACTCCACTCCTCTCCCTTTTACTCCTCTCCACTCCACTCCACTCCACTCCACTCAGCTCCACTCCACACCACTTTACTACTCTCCACTCAACACCACTATACTCCACACCAAACCTCTCCACACCACACCTCTCCACTCCTCTCCACTCCACTCTGCTTCACTCCACTCCACTCCACTCCACTCCACTCCACTCCACTCCACTCCACTCCACTCCACTCCACTCCACTCCACTCCACTCCGTTTTACTCCTCTCCACTACACTCCTCTACACTCCACTCCACTCCACTCCACTCCACTCAAGTCAATACCACACCTCTCCACTCCACTCCACTCCACTCCACTCCACTGCACTCAGCTCCACTCCACACCACTTTACTACTCTCCACTCAACACCACTATACTCCACACCAAACCTCTCCACACCACACCTCTCCACTCCTCTCCACTCCACTCTACTCCACTCCACTCCGTTTTACTCCTCTCCACTCCACTCCTCTCCACTCCACTCCACTCCACTCCACTCCACTCCACTCCACTCCACTCCACACCTCTCCACTCCACTCCACACCACACCTCTCCACTCCACTCCTCTACACTCCACTCCTCTACACTCCACTCCACTCCACTCCACTCAAGTCAACACCACACCTCTCCACTCCACTCCACTCCACTCCACTCCACTCCACTGCACTCCACTGCACTCCGCTCCACTCCACTCCACTCCACTCTACTCCACTCCACTCCACTTCACCTCACTCCAGTCCACACCACACCACACCTCTCCACTCCACTCCACTCCACTCCACTCCACTCCACACTACTCCACAACTCTCAACTCCACTCCACTCCACTCCACTCCACTCCGTTTTACTCCTCTCCACTCCACTCCACTCCACTCCACTCCACTGCACTCCACTCCACTCCACTCCACTCCACTCCACTCCACTCCACTCCACTCCACTCCACTCCACTCCATTTTACTCTCCACTCCACTCCACTCCACTCCACTCCACTCCACTCCACTCCACTCCACTCAACACCACACCTCTCCACTCCACTCCACTCCACTCCACTCCATTTTACTCCTCTCCACTCCACTCCACTCCACTCCACTCCACTCCACTCCACTCCACTCCACTCCACACCACACCTCTCCACTCCACTCCACTCCACTCCACTCCACACCTCTCCACTCCACTCCACTCCACTCCACTCCACTCCACTCCACTCAACTCCACTCCGTTTTACTCCTCTCCACTCCACTCCACTCCACTCCACTCCACTCCACTCCACTCCACTCCACACCTCTCCACTCCACTCCACTCCACTCCGTTTTACTCCTGTCCACTCCACTGCACTCCACTCCACTCCACTCCCCTCCACTCTACTCCACTCAACACCACACCTCTCTACTCCACTCCACTCCGCTCCGCACCACTCTACTCCACTCCGCTCCGCACCACTCTACTCCACTCCACTCCACTTCACTCCACTCCACTCCACTCCACTCAACTCCACTCCACTCCACTCCACTCCACTCCACTCCACTCCACACCACACCTCTCCACTGCACTCTACTCCACTCCGCCCCACTCCATACCACACCCTTCCACTCCACTCCAGTCCACTCCACTCCTCTCCACTCCACTCCACTCCATACCACTCCACTCCACTCCTCTCCACTCCACTCCACTCCACTCCACTCCACTCCACTCCACTCCTCTCCACTCCACTCCGCTCCACTCCACTCCACTCCACTCCACTCCACTCCTCTCAAGTCAACACCACACCTCTCCACTCCACTCCACTCCACTCCACTCCACTCCACTCCACTCCACTCCACTCCACTCCACTCCACTCCACTGCACTCCACTGCACTCCGCTCCACTCCACTCTACTCCACTCCACTCCACTTCACCTCACTCCAGTCCACACCACACCACACCTCTCCACTCCACTCCACTCCACTCCACTCCACTCCACTCCACTCCACTGCACTCCACTCTACTCCACAACTCTCCACTCCACTCCACTCCACTCCACTCCACTCCGTTTTACTCCTCTCCACTCCACTCCACTCCACTCCACTCCACTGCACTCCACTCCACTCCACTCCACTCCACTCCACACCTCTCCACTCCACTCCACTCCACTCCACGCCACTCCACTGCACTCCACACCTCTCCACTCCACTCCACTCCACTCCACTCCACTCCACTCCACTCCACTCCACTCCACTCCACTCCACTCCACTCCACTTCACTCCGTTTTACTCCTCTCCACTCCACTCCACTCCACTCCACTCCACTCCATTCCACTACACTCCACTCCGTTTTACTCCTCTCCACTCCACTCCACTCCACTCCACTCCACTCCACTCCACTCCACTCCACTCCACTCCACTCCACTCCACTCCATTCCACTCCACTCCACTCCACACCTCTCCACTCCACTCCACTCCACTCCACTCCACTCCGTTTTACTCCTGTCCACTCCACTCCACTGCACTCCACTGCACTCCACTGCACTCCACTCCACTCCACTCCACTCCACTCCACTCCACTCCACTCGACTCCACTCAACACCACACCTCTCCACTCCACTCCACTCCGCTCCGCACCACTCTACTCCACTCCACTCCACTCCACTCCACTCCACTCCACTCCACTCAACTCCACACCACACCTCTCCACTCCACTCCACTCCACTCCACTCCACTCCACTCCACTCCACTCCACTCCACTCCACTCCACTCCACTCCACTCCACTCCACTCCACACCTCTCCACTCCACTCCACTCCACTCCACTCCACTCCACTTCACTCCGTTTTACTCCTCTCCACTCCACTCCACTCCACTCCACTCCACTCCACTCCACTCCACTCCATTCCACTACACTCCACTCCGTTTTACTCCTCTCCACTCCACTCCACTCCACTCCACTCCACTCCACTCCACTCCACTCCACTCCACTCCACTCCACTCCATTCCACTCCACTCCACTCCACACCTCTCCACTCCACTCCACTCCACTCCACTCCGTTTTACTCCTGTCCACTCCACTCCACTGCACTCCACTGCACTCCACTGCACTCCACTCCACTCCACTCCCCTCCACTCTACTCCACTCTACACCACACCTCTCCACTCCACTCCACTCCGCTCCGCACCACTCTACTCCACTCCACTCCACTCCACACCACTCCACTCCACTCCACACCTCTCCACTCCACTCCACACAACACCTCTCCACTCCACTCCACTCCACTCCACTCCACTCCACTCCACTCCACTCCACTCAACTCCACTCCACTCCACTCCACTCCACTCCACTCCACTCCACTCCTCTCCCTTTTACTCCTCTCCACTCCACTCCACTCCACTCCACTCAGCTCCACTCCACACCACTTTACTACTCTCCACTCAACACCACTATACTCCACACCAAACCTCTCCACACCACACCTCTCCACTCCTCTCCACTCCCCTCTGCTTCACTCCACTCCACTCCACTCCACTCCACTCCACTCCACTCCACTCCACTCCACTCCGTTTTACTCCTCTCCACTCCACTCCTCTACACTCCACTCCACTCCACTCAAGTCAACACCACACCTCTCCACTCCACTCCACTCCACTCCACTCCACTCCACTCCACTCCACTCCACTCCACTCCACTCCACTCCACTGCACTCAGCTCCACTCCACACCACTTTACTACTCTCCACTCAACACCACTATACTCCACACCAAACCTCTCCACACCACACCTCTCCACTCCTCTCCACTCCACTCCACTCCACTCCACTCCATTTTACTCCACTCCACTACTTCACTCCACTCCACACCACTCCACTCCACACCTCTCCACTCCACTCCACACCTCTCCACTCCACTCAACACCACACCTCTCCACTCCACTCCACTCCACTCTACTCCACTCCACTCCGTTTTACTCCTCTCCACTCCACTCCTCTCCACTCCACTCCACTCCACTCCACTCCACTCCACTCCACTCCACTCCACTCCACTCCTCTCAAGTCAACACCACACCTCTCCACTCCACTCCACTCCACTCCACTCCACTCCACTCCACTGCACTCCACTGCACTCCGCTCCACTCCACTCCACTCCACTCTACTCCACTCCACTCCACTTCACCTCACTCCAGTCCACACCACACCACACCACACCTCTCCACTCCACTCCACTCCACTCCACTCCACTCCACTCTACTCCACAACTCTCCACTCCACTCCACTCCACTCCACTCCACTCCGTTTTACTCCTCTCCACTCCACTCCACTCCACTCCACTCCACTCCACTCCACTCCACTCCACTCCACTCCACTCCACTCCACTCCACTCCACTCCACTCCATTTTACTCCTCTCCACTCCACTCCACTCGACTCCACTCAACACCACACCTCTCCACTCCACTCCGCTCCGCACCACTCTACTCCACTCCACTCCACTCCTCTCCACTCCACACCACACCTCTCCACTCCACTCCACTCCACTCCACTCCACTCCACTCCACTCCACTCCACTCCCCTCCACTGCACTCCGCTCCACTCCACTCCACTCCACTCCACTCCGTTTTACTCCTGTCCACTCCACTCCACTCCACTCCCCTCCACTCCACTCCACTCCACTCCCCTCCACTCTAATCCACTCCACACCACACCTCTCCACTCCACTCTACTCCACTCAACTCCACTCCATACCACACCCCTCCACTCCACTCCACTCCAGTCCACTCCACTCCTCTCCACTCCACTCCACTCCACTCCACTCCACTCCACTCCACTCCAATCCTCTCCACTCCACTCCACTCCACTCCACTCCACTCCACTCCACTCCACTCCACTCCACTGCACTCCGCTCCACTCCACTCCAATCCACTCTTCTCCACTCCACTCCACTCCTCTCCCTTTTACTCCTCTCCACTCCACTCCACTCCACTCAGCTCCACTCCACACAACTTTACTACTCTCCACTCAACACCACTATACTCCACACCAAACCTTTCCACACCACACCTCTCCACTCCTCTCCACTCCACTCCACTCCACTCCACTCCACTCCATTTTACTCCACTCCACTACTTCACTCCACTCCGCACCACTCCACTCCACACCTCTCCACTCCACTCCACACCTCTCAACTCCACTCAACACCACACCTCTCCACTCCACTCCACTCCACTCTACTCCACTCCACTCCGTTTTACTCCTCTCCACTCCACTCCTCTCCACTCCACTCCACTCCACTCCACTCCACTCCACTCCACTCCTCTCAAGTCAACACCACACCTCTCCACTCCACTCCACTCCACTCCACTCCACTCCACTCCACTCCACTCCACTCCACTCCACTCCACTCCACTCCACTCCACTCCACTCCACTGCACTCCACTGCACTCCGCTCCACTCCACTCCACTCCACTCCACTTCACTCCGTTTTACTCCTCTCCACTCCACTCCACTCCACTCCACTCCACTCCACTCCACTCCACTCCATTCCACTACACTCCACTCCGTTTTACTCCTCTCCACTCCACTCCACTCCACTCCACTCCACTCCACTCCACTCCACTCCACTCCACTCCACTCCATTCCACTCCACTCCACTCCACACCTCTCCACTCCACTCCACTCCACTCCACTCCGTTTTACTCCTGTCCACTCCACTCCACTGCACTCCACTGCACTCCACTGCACTCCACTCCACTCCACTCCCCTCCACTCTACTCCACTCTACACCACACCTCTCCACTCCACTCCACTCCGCTCCGCACCACTCTACTCCACTCCACTCCACTCCACACCACTCCACTCCACTCCATTTTACTCCACTCCACTACTTCACTCCACTCCACACCACTCCACTCCACACCTCTCCACTCCACTCCACTCCACTCCACTCCACTCAACACCACACCTCTCCACTCCACTCCACTCCACTCCACTCCACACCTCTCCACTCCACTCCACTCCACTCCACTCCACTCCACTCCACTCAACTCCACTCCACTCCACTTCACCTCACTCCAGTCCACTCCACTCCACTCCACTCCACTCCACTCCACTCCACTCCACTCCACTCCACTCCACTCCACTCCACTCCACTCCACTCCATTTTACTCCTCTCCACTCCACTCCACTCCACTCCACTCCACTCCACTCGACTCCACTCAACACCACACCTCTCCACTCCACTCCGCTCCGCACCACTCTACTCCACTCCACTCCACTCCTCTCCACTCCACACCACACCTCTCCACTCCACTCCACTCCACTCCACTCCACTCCACTCCACTCCACTCCACTCCACTCCACTCCACTCCACTCCCCTCCACTGCACTCCGCTCCACTCCACTCCACTCCACTCCACTCCGTTTTACTCCTGTCCACTCCACTCCACTCCACTCCCCTCCACTCCACTCCACTCCACTCCCCTCCACTCTAATCCACTCCACACCACACCTCTCCACTCCACTCTACTCCACTCAACTCCACTCCATACCACACCCCTCCACTCCACTCCACTCCAGTCCACTCCACTCCTCTCCACTCCACTCCACTCCACTCCACTCCACTCCACTCCACTCCAATCCTCTCCACTCCACTCCACTCCACTCCACTCCACTCCACTCCACTCCACTGCACTCCGCTCCACTCCACTCCAATCCACTCTTCTCCACTCCACTCCACTCCTCTCCCTTTTACTCCTCTCCACTCCACTCCACTCCACTCAGCTCCACTCCACACAACTTTACTACTCTCCACTCAACACCACTATACTCCACACCAAACCTTTCCACACCACACCTCTCCACTCCTCTCCACTCCACTCCACTCCACTCCACTCCATTTTACTCCACTCCACTACTTCACTCCACTCCGCACCACTCCACTCCACACCTCTCCACTCCACTCCACACCTCTCAACTCCACTCAACACCACACCTCTCCACTCCACTCCACTCCACTCTACTCCACTCCACTCCGTTTTACTCCTCTCCACTCCACTCCTCTCCACTCCACTCCACTCCACTCCACTCCACTCCACTCCACTCCTCTCAAGTCAACACCACACCTCTCCACTCCACTCCACTCCACTCCACTCCACTCCACTCCACTCCACTCCACTCCACTCCACTCCACTCCACTGCACTCCGCTCCACTCCACTCTACTCCACTCCACTCCACTTCACCTCACTCCAGTCCACACCACACCACACCTCTCCACTCCACTCCACTCCACTCCACTCCACTCCACTCCACTCCACTGCACTCCACTCTACTCCTCTCCACTCCACTCCACTCCACTCCACTCCACTCCACTGCACTCCACTCCACTCCACTCCACTCCACTCCACTCCACTCCACTCCACTGCACTCCACTCCACTCCACTCCACTCCACTCCACACCTCTCCACTCCACTCCACTCCACTCCACGCCACTCCACTGCACTCCACACCTCTCCACTCCACTCCACTCCACTCCACTCCACTCCACTCCACTCCACTCCACTCCACTTCACTCCGTTTTACTCCTCTCCACTCCACTCCACTCCACTCCACTCCATTCCACTACACTCCACTCCGTTTTACTCCTCTCCACTCCACTCCACTCCACTCCACTCCACTCCACTCCACTCCACTCCACTCCACTCCACTCCATTCCACTCCACTCCACTCCACACCTCTCCACTCCACTCCACTCCACTCCACTCCACTCCGTTTTACTCCTGTCCACTCCACTCCACTGCACTCCACTGCACTCCACTCCACTCCACTCCACTCCACTCCACTCCACTCGACTCCACTCAACACCACACCTCTCCACTCCACTCCACTCCGCTCCGCACCACTCTACTCCACTCCACTCCACTCCACTCCACTCCACTCCACTCCACTCCACTCAACTCCACACCACACCTCTCCACTCCACTCCACTCCACTCCACTCCACTCCACTCCACTCCACTCCACTCCACTCCACTCCACTCCACTCCACTCCACTCCACACCTCTCCACTCCACTCCACTCCACTCCACTCCACTCCACTCCACTTCACTCCGTTTTACTCCTCTCCACTCCACTCCACTCCACTCCACTCCACTCCACTCCACTCCATTCCACTACACTCCACTCCGTTTTACTCCTCTCCACTCCACTCCACTCCACTCCACTCCACTCCACTCCACTCCACTCCACTCCACTCCACTCCACTCCACTCCACTCCATTCCACTCCACTCCACTCCACTCCACTCCACTCCACTCCACTCCACTCCACTCCACTCCACTCCATTCCACTCCACTCCACTCCACACCTCTCCACTCCACTCCACTCCACTCCACTCCACTCCGTTTTACTCCTGTCCACTCCACTCCACTGCACTCCACTGCACTCCACTCCACTCCACTCCACTCCACTCCACTCCACTCGACTCCACTCAACACCACACCTCTCCACTCCACTCCACTCCGCTCCGCACCACTCTACTCCACTCCACTCCACTCCACTCCACTCCACTCCACTCCACTCCACTCAACTCCACACCACACCTCTCCACTCCACTCCACTCCACTCCACTCCACTCCACTCCACTCCACTCCACTCCACTCCACTCCACTCCACTCCACTCCACACCTCTCCACTCCACTCCACTCCACTCCACTCCACTCCACTCCACTTCACTCCGTTTTACTCCTCTCCACTCCACTCCACTCCACTCCACTCCACTCCACTCCACTCCATTCCACTACACTCCACTCCGTTTTACTCCTCTCCACTCCACTCCACTCCACTCCACTCCACTCCACTCCACTCCACTCCACTCCACTCCACTCCACTCCACTCCACTCCATTCCACTCCACTCCACTCCACACCTCTCCACTCCACTCCACTCCACTCCACTCCGTTTTACTCCTGTCCACTCCACTCCACTGCACTCCACTGCACTCCACTGCACTCCACTCCACTCCACTCCCCTCCACTCTACTCCACTCTACACCACACCTCTCCACTCCACTCCACTCCGCTCCGCACCACTCTACTCCACTCCACTCCACTCCACACCACTCCACTCCACTCCACACCTCTCCACTCCACTCCACACAACACCTCTCCACTCCACTCCACTCCACTCCACTCCACTCCACTCCACTCCACTCCACTCAACTCCACTCCACTCCACTCCACTCCACTCCACTCCACTCCACTCCTCTCCCTTTTACTCCTCTCCACTCCACTCCACTCCACTCCACTCAGCTCCACTCCACACCACTTTACTACTCTCCACTCAACACCACTATACTCCACACCAAACCTCTCCACACCACACCTCTCCACTCCTCTCCACTCCCCTCTGCTTCACTCCACTCCACTCCACTCCACTCCACTCCACTCCACTCCACTCCACTCCACTCCACTCCACTCCGTTTTACTCCTCTCCACTCCACTCCTCTACACTCCACTCCACTCCACTCCACTCCACTCAAGTCAACACCACACCTCTCCACTCCACTCCACTCCACTCCACTCCACTCCACTCCACTCCACTCCACTGCACTCAGCTCCACTCCACACCACTTTACTACTCTCCACTCAACACCACTATACTCCACACCAAACCTCTCCACACCACACCTCTCCACTCCTCTCCACTCCCCTCTGCTTCACTCCACTCCACTCCACTCCACTCCACTCCACTCCACTCCACTCCACTCCACTCCGTTTTACTCCTCTCCACTCCACTCCTCTACACTCCACTCCACTCCACTCCACTCAAGTCAACACCACACCTCTCCACTCCACTCCACTCCACTCCACTCCACTCCACTCCACTCCACTGCACTCAGCTCCACTCCACACCACTTTACTACTCTCCACTCAACACCACTATACTCCACACCAAACCTCTCCACACCACACCTCTCCACTCCTCTCCACTCCACTCCACTCCACTCCACTCCATTTTACTCCACTCCACTACTTCACTCCACTCCACACCACTCCACTCCACACCTCTCCACTCCACTCCACACCTCTCCACTCCACTCAACACCACACCTCTCCACTCCACTCCACTCCACTCCACTCCACTCCACTCCGTTTTACTCCTCTCCACTCCACTCCTCTACACTCCACTCCACTCCACTCCACTCCACTCAAGTCAACACCACACCTCTCCACTCCACTCCACTCCACTCCACTCCACTCCACTCCACTCCACTCCACTGCACTCAGCTCCACTCCACACCACTTTACTACTCTCCACTCAACACCACTATACTCCACACCAAACCTCTCCACACCACACCTCTCCACTCCTCTCCACTCCCCTCTGCTTCACTCCACTCCACTCCACTCCACTCCACTCCACTCCACTCCACTCCACTCCACTCCGTTTTACTCCTCTCCACTCCACTCCTCTACACTCCACTCCACTCCACTCCACTCAAGTCAACACCACACCTCTCCACTCCACTCCACTCCACTCCACTCCACTCCACTCCACTCCACTGCACTCAGCTCCACTCCACACCACTTTACTACTCTCCACTCAACACCACTATACTCCACACCAAACCTCTCCACACCACACCTCTCCACTCCTCTCCACTCCACTCCACTCCACTCCACTCCATTTTACTCCACTCCACTACTTCACTCCACTCCACACCACTCCACTCCACACCTCTCCACTCCACTCCACACCTCTCCACTCCACTCAACACCACACCTCTCCACTCCACTCCACTCCACTCTACTCCACTCCACTCCGTTTTACTCCTCTCCACTCCACTCCTCTCCACTCCACTCCACTCCACTCCACTCCACTCCACTCCACTCCACTCCACTCCACTCCACTCCACTCCACTCCTCTCAAGTCAACACCACACCTCTCCACTCCACTCCACTCCACTCCACTCCACTCCACTCCACTCCACTCCGTTTTACTCCTCTCCACTCCACTCCACTCCACTCCACTCCATTCCACTACACTCCACTCCGTTTTACTCCTCTCCACTCCACTCCACTCCACTTCCACTCCAATCCACTCCAATCCACACCTCTCCACTCCACTCCACTCCACTCCACTCCACTCCGTTTTACTCCTGTCCACTCCACTCCACTGCACTCCACTGCACTCCACTGCACTCAACTCCACTCCCCTCCACTCTACTCCACTCAACACCACACCTCTCCACTCCACTCCACTCCGCTCCGCACCACTCTACTCCACTCCACTCCACTCCACACCACTCCACTCCACTCCACACCTCTCCACTACACTCCACTCCGTTTTACTCCTCTCCACTCCACTCCACTCCACTCCACTCCACTCCACTCCACTCCACTCCACTCCACTCCACTCCACTCCATTCCACTCCACTCCACTCCACACCTCTCCACTCCACTCCACTCCACTCCGTTTTACTCCTGTCCACTCCACTCATCTGCACTCCACTCCATTTTACTCCTCTCCACTCCACTCTACTCCACTCAACTCCACTCCATACCACACCTCTCCACTCCACTCCACTCCACTCCACTCCAATCCTCTCCACTCCACTCCACTCCAATCCTCTCCACTCCACTCCACTCCAATCCTCTCCACTCCACTCCACTCCACTCCACTCCACACCTCTCCACTACACTCCACTCCGTTTTACTCCTCTCCACTCCACTCCACTCCACTCCACTCCACTCCACTCCACTCCACTCCACTCCACTCCATTCCACTCCACTCCACACCTCTCCACTCCTCTCCACTCCACTCCAGTCCACTCCACTCCACTCCACTCCACTCCACTCCACTCCACTCCACTGCACTCCGCTCCACTCCACTCCACTCCACTTTTCTCCACTCCACTCCACTCCTCTCCCTTTTACTCCTCTCCACTCCACTCCACTCCACTCCACTCAGCTCCACTCCACACAACTTTACTACTCTCCACTCAACACCACTATACTCCACACCAAACCTTTCCACACCACACCTCTCCACTCCTCTCCACTCCACTCCACTCCACTCCACTCCACTCCACTCCACTCCACTCCACTCCACTCCACTCCACTCCACTCCATTCCACTCCACTCCACTCCACACCTCTCCACTCCACTCCACTCCACTCCACTCCACTCCACTCCACTCCACTCCGTTTTACTCCTGTCCACTCCACTCCACTGCACTCCACTGCACTCCACTGCACTCCACTCCACTCCACTCCCCTCCACTCTACTCCACTCTACACCACACCTCTCCACTCCACTCCACTCCGCTCCGCACCACTCTACTCCACTCCACTCCACTCCACACCACTCCACTCCACTCCACACCTCTCCACTCCACTCCACACAACACCTCTCCACTCCACTCCACTCCACTCCACTCCACTCCACTCCACTCCACTCCACACCTCTCCACTCCACTCCACTCCACTCCACTCCACTCCACTCCACTTCACTCCGTTTTACTCCTCTCCACTCCACTCCACTCCACTCCACTCCACTCCACTCCACTCCACTCCATTCCACTACACTCCACTCCGTTTTACTCCTCTCCACTCCACTCCACTCCACTCCACTCCACTCCACTCCACTCCACTCCATTCCACTCCACTCCACTCCACACCTCTCCACTCCACTCCACTCCACTCCACTCCACTCCACTCCACTCCGTTTTACTCCTGTCCACTCCACTCCACTGCACTCCACTGCACTCCACTGCACTCCACTCCACTCCACTCCCCTCCACTCTACTCCACTCTACACCACACCTCTCCACTCCACTCCACTCCGCTCCGCACCACTCTACTCCACTCCACTCCACTCCACACCACTCCACTCCACTCCACACCTCTCCACTCCACTCCACACAACACCTCTCCACTCCACTCCACTCCACTCCACTCCACTCCACTCCACTCCACTCCACTCCACTCAACTCCACTCCACTCCACTCCACTCCTCTCCCTTTTACTCCTCTCCACTCCACTCCACTCCACTCCACTCAGCTCCACTCCACACCACTTTACTACTCTCCACTCAACACCACTATACTCCACACCAAACCTCTCCACACCACACCTCTCCACTCCTCTCCACTCCACTCTGCTTCACTCCACTCCACTCCACTCCACTCCACTCCACTCCACTCCACTCCGTTTTACTCCTCTCCACTCCACTCCTCTACACTCCACTCCACTCCACTCCACTCCACTCCACTCCACTCCACTCCACTCCACTCAAGTCAACACCACACCTCTCCACTCCACTCCACTCCACTCCACTCCACTGCACTCAGCTCCACTCCACACCACTTTACTACTCTCCACTCAACACCACTATACTCCACACCAAACCTCTCCACACCACACCTCTCCACTCCTCTCCACTCCACTCTACTCCACTCCACTCCGTTTTACTCCTCTCCACTCCACTCCTCTCCACTCCACTCAATTCCACTCCACTCCACTCCACTCCACTCCTCTCCACTCCACTCCACTCCACTCCACACCACACTTCTCCACTCCACTCCACTCCACTCCACTCCACTCCACACCTCTCCACTCCACTCCACTCCACTCCACTCCACTCCACTCCACTCCACTCCACTCCACTCCACTCCACTCCACTCCGTTTTACTCCTCTCCACTCCACTGCACTCCACTGCACTGCACTCCACTCCACTCCACTCCACTCCACTCCACTCCACTCCACTCCACTCCACTCCACTCCACTCCACACCTCTCCACTCCACTCCACTCCACTCCACTCCACTCCACTCCACTCCACTCCGTTTTACTCCTCTCCACTCCACTCCACTCCACTCCACTCCATTCCACTACACTCCACTCCGTTTTACTCCTCTCCACTCCACTCCACTCCACTCCACTCCACTCCACTCCACTCCACTCCTCTCCACTCCACTCCACTCCACTCCACACCACACCTCTCCACTCCACTCCACTCCACTCCACTCCACTCCACTCCACTCCACTCAACTCCACTCCACACCTCTCCAATCCACTCCACACCACACCTCTCCACTCCACTCCACTCCACTCCACTCCTCTCCACTCCACTCCACTCCACTGCACTCCACTCCACTCCACTTCACTTCACTCCAGTCCACACCACACCTCTCCACTCCACTCCACTCCACTCCACTCCACACCTCTCCACTCCACTCCACACCTCTCCACTCCACTCCACTCCACTCCACACCTCTCCACTCCACTCCACACCTCTCCACTCCACTCCACTCCACACCTCTCCACTCCACTCCACACCTCTCCACTCCACTCCACTCCACACCTCTCCACTCCACTCCACACCTCTCCATTCCACTCCACTCCACTCCACTCCTCTCCACTCCACTCCACTCCACTGCACTCCACTCCACTGCACTCCAATGCACTCCGCTCCACTCCACTCCACTCCACTCTACTCCACTCCACTCCACTTCACTTCACTCCAGTCCACACCACACCTCTCCACTCCACTCCACTCCACTTCACTTCACTCCAGTCCACACCACACCTCTCCACTCCACTCCACTGCACACCTCTCCACTCCACTCCACACCTCTCCACTCCACTCCACACCACACCTCTCCATTCCACTCCACTCCACTCCACTCCACTCCACTCCACTCCACTCCACTCCACTCCACTCCACTCCACTCCACTCCACTCCACTCCACTCCTCTCCACTCCACTCCACTCCACTGCACTCCACTCCACTGCACTCCAATGCACTCCGCTCCACTCCACTCCACTCCACTCTACTCCACTCCACTCCACTTCACTTCACTCCAGTCCACACCACACCTCTCCACTCCACTCCACTCCACTCCACTCCACTCCACTCCACTCCACTCCACTCCACTCCACTCCACTCCGTTTTACTCCTCTCCACTCCACTCCTCTACACTCCACTCCACTCCACTCCACTCCACTCAAGTCAACACCACACCTCTCCACTCCACTCCACTCCACTCCACTCCACTCCACTCCACTCCACTGCACTCCACTCCGCTCCACTCCACTCCACTCCACTCTACTCCACTCCACTCCACTTCACCTCACTCCAGTCCACACCACTCCACTCCACTCCACTCCACTCAAGTCAACACCACACCTCTCCACTCCACTCCACTCCACTCCACTCCACTCCACTCCACTCCACTCCTTTTTCCTCCTCTCCACTCCACTCCACTCCACTCCACTCCACTCCACTGCACTCCACTCCACTCCACTCCACTCCACTCCACTCCACTCCACTCCACTCCACTCCACACCTCTCCACTCCACTCCACTCCACTCCACTCCACTCCAC
Source organism: Oreortyx pictus (assembly GCA_036925125.1). Lineage (NCBI taxonomy): Eukaryota > Metazoa > Chordata > Aves > Galliformes > Odontophoridae > Oreortyx > Oreortyx pictus. Next base: position 515,779 of record JAUPFR010000020.1, on the reverse strand, counting down.
TCCACTCCATTTTACTCCTCTCCACTCCACTCCACTCCACTCCACTCCACTCCACTCCACTCCGTTTTACTCCTCTCCACTCCACTCCTCTACACTCCACTCCACTCCACTCCACTCAAGTCAACACCACACCTCTCCACTCCACTCCACTCCACTCCACTCCACTCCACTCCACTCCACTCCACTCCACTGCACTCCACTGCACTCCGCTCCACTCCACTCCACTCCACTCTACTCCACTCCACTCCACTTCACCTCACTCCAGTCCACACCACACCACACCTCTCCACTCCACTCCACTCCACACTACTCCACGACTCTCCACTCCACTCCACTCCACTCCACTCCACTCCACTCCTTTTTCCTCCTCTCCACTCCACTCCACTCCACTCCACTCCACTCCACTCCACTCCACTCCACTCCACTGCACTCCACTCCACTCCACTCCACTCCACTCCACTCCACACCTCTCCACTCCACTCCACTCCACTCCACTCCACTCCATTTTACTCCTCTCCACTCCACTCCACTCCACTCCACTCAACTGCACTCAACACCACACCTCTCCACTCCACTCCACTCCGCTCCACTCCACTCCACTCCACTCCACTCCACTCCACTCCACACCACACCTCTCCACTCCACTCCACTCCACTCCACTCCACACCTCTCCACTCCACTCCACTCCACTCCACTCCACTCCACTCCACTCCACTCCACTCCACTCCACTCCACTCCACTCCACTCCACTCCACTCCACTCCACTCCACTCCGTTTTACTCCTCTCCACTCCACTCCACTCCACTCCACTCCACTCCACTCCACTCCACTCCACTCCACTCCACTCCACTCCACTCCACACCTCTCCACTCCACTCAACACCACACCTCTCCACTCCACTCCACTCCACTCCACTCCACTCCACTCCACTCCACTCCACTCCACTCCACTCCACTCCGTTTTACTCCTCTCCACTCCACTCCTCTACACTCCACTCCACTCCACTCCACTCAAGTCAACACCACACCTCTCCACTCCACTCCACTCCACTCCACTCCACTGCACTCCACTGCACTCCGCTCCACTCCACTCCACTCTACTCCACTCCACTCCACTTCACCTCACTCCAGTCCACACCACACCACACCTCTCCACTCCACTCCACTCCACTCCACTCCACTCCACTCCACTCCACTCCACTCCACTCCACTCCACTCCACTCCACTCCACTCCACTCCACTCCACTCCACACTACTCCACAACTCTCAACTCCACTCCACTCCACTCCACTCCACTCCACTCCACTCCGTTTTACTCCTCTCCACTCCACTCCACTCCACTCCACTCCACTGCACTCCACTCCACTCCACTCCACTCCACTCCACTCCACTCCACTCCACACCTCTCCACTCCACTCCACTCCACTCCACTCCACTCCACTCCACTCCAGTCCACTCCACTCCATTTTACTCCTCTCCACTCCACTCTACTCCACTCCACTCCACTCCACTCCACTCCACTCAACACCACACCTCTCCACTCCACTCCACTCCGCTCCGCACCACTCTACTCCACTCCACTCCACTCCACTCCACTCCACTCCACTCCACTCCACACCACACCTCTCCACTCCACTCCACTTCTCTCCACTCCACTCCACTCCACTCCACTCCACTCCACTCCTCTACCTTTTACTCCTCTCCACTCCACTCCACTCCACTCCACTCCACTCCGTTTTACTCCTCTCCACTCCACTCCACTCCACTCCACTCCACTCCACTCCACTCCACTCCACTCCACTCCACTCCACTCCACTCCTCTACCTTTTACTCCTCTCCACTCCACTCCACTCCACTCCACTCCACTCCACTCCGTTTTACTCCTCTCCACTCCACTCCACTCCACTCCACTCCACTCCACTCCACTCCACTCCACTCCACTCCACTCCACTCTACTCCACTCCACTCCACACCACACCTCTCCACTCCACTCCACTCCACTCCACTCCACACCTCTCCACTCCACTCAACTCCACTCCACTCCACTCCACTCCACTCCACTCCACTCCGTTTTACTCCTCTCCACTCCACTCCACTCCACTCCACTTCAATCCACTCCACTCCACTCCACTCCACTCCACACCACACCTCTCCACTCCACTCTACTCCACTCAACTCCACTCCATACCACTCCCCTCCACTCCACTCCAGTCCACTCCACTCCTCTCCACTCCACTCCACTCCACTCCACTCCACTCCAATCCTCTCCACTCCACTCCACTCCACTCCACTCCACTCCACTCCACTCCACTCCACTCCACTCCACTCCACTCCACTCTTCTCCACTCCACTCCACTCCACTCTTCTCCACTCCACTCCACTTCACTTCACTCCAGTCCACACCACACCTCTCCACTCCACTCCACTCCACTCCACACCTCTCCACTCCACTCCACTCCACTCCACTCCACTCCACTCCACTCCACACCACACCTCTCCACTCCACTCCACTCCACTCCACTCCACTCCACTCCACTCCACTCCACACCTCTCCACTCCACTCCACTCCGTTTTACTCCTGTCCACTCCACTCCACTGCACTCCACTGCACTCCACTGCACTCCACTCCACTCCACTCCCCTCCACTCTACTCCACTCAACACCACACCTCTCCACTCCACTCCACTCCGCTCCGCACCACTCTACTCCACTCCACTCCACTTCACTCCACTCCACTCCACTCCACTCAACTCCACTCCACTCCACTCCACTCCACTCCACACCACACCTCTCCACTGCACTCTACTCCACTCCGCCCCACTCCATACCACACCCTTCCACTCCACTCCAGTCCACTCCACTCCTCTCCACTCCACTCCACTCCATACCACTCCACTCCACTCCTCTCCACTCCACTCCACTCCACTCCACTCCACTCCACTCCCCTCCACTGCACTCCGCTCCACTCCACTCCACTCCACTCCACTCCGTTTTACTCCTGTCCACTCCACTCCACTCCACTCCACTCCACTCCAATCCACTCTTCTCCACTCCACTCCACTCCTCTCCCTTTTACTCCTCTCCACTCCACTCCACTCCACTCCACTCCACTCAGCTCCACTCCACACAACTTTACTACTCTCCACTCAACACCACTATACTCCACACCAAACCTTTCCACACCACACCTCTCCACTCCTCTCCACTCCACTCCACTCCACTCCACTCCATTTTACTCCACTCCACTACTTCACTCCACTCCGCACCACTCCACTCCACACCTCTCCACTCCACTCCACACCTCTCCACTCCACTCAACACCACACCTCTCCACTCCACTCCACTCCACTCTACTCCACTCCACTCCGTTTTACTCCTCTCCACTCCACTCCTCTCCACTCCACTCCACTCCACTCCACTCCACTCCACTCCACTCCACTCCACTCCTCTCAAGTCAACACCACACCTCTCCACTCCACTCCACTCCACTCCACTCCACTCCACTCCACTCCACTCCACTCCATTCCACTCCACTCCACTCCACACCTCTCCACTCCACTCCACTCCACTCCACTCCATTCCACTCCACTCCACTCCACACCTCTCCACTCCACTCCACTCCACTCCACTCCGTTTTACTCCTGTCCACTCCACTCCACTGCACTCCACTGCACTCCACTGCACTCCACTCCACTCCCCTCCCCTCCACTCTACTCCACTCTACACCACACCTCTCCACTCCACTCCACTCCGCTCCGCACCACTCTACTCCACTCCACTCCACTCCACACCACTCCACTCCACTCCACACCTCTCCACTCCACTCCACACAACACCTCTCCACTCCACTCCACTCCACTCCACTCCACTCCACTCCACTCCACTCCACTCCACTCCTCTCCCTTTTACTCCTCTCCACTCCACTCCACTCCACTCCACTCAGCTCCACTCCACACCACTTTACTACTCTCCACTCAACCCCACTATACTCCACACCAAACCTCTCCACACCACACCTCTCCACTCCTCTCCACTCCCCTCTGCTTCACTCCACTCCACTCCACTCCACTCCACTCCACTCCACTCCACTCCACTCCGTTTTACTCCTCTCCACTCCACTCCTCTACACTCCACTCCACTCCACTCCACTCCACTCAAGTCAACACCACACCTCTCCACTCCACTCCACTCCACTCCACTCCACTCCACTGCACTCAGCTCCACTCCACACCACTTTACTACTCTCCACTCAACACCACTATACTCCACACCAAACCTCTCCACACCACACCTCTCCACTCCTCTCCACTCCACTCCACTCCACTCCACTCCATTTTACTCCACTCCACTACTTCACTCCACTCCGCACCACTCCACTCCACACCTCTCCACTCCACTCCACACCTCTCCACTCCACTCAACACCACACCTCTCCACTCCACTCCACTCCACTCTACTCCACTCCACTCCGTTTTACTCCTCTCCACTCCACTCCTCTCCACTCCACTCCACTCCACTCCACTCCACTCCACTCCACTCCACTCCACTCCTCTCAAGTCAACACCACACCTCTCCACTCCACTCCACTCCACTCCACTCCACTCCACTGCACTCCACTGCACTCCGCTCCACTCCACTCCACTCCACTCTACTCCACAACTCTCCACTCCACTCCACTCCACTCCACTCCACTCCACTCCACTCCGTTTTACTCCTCTCCACTCCACTCCACTCCACTCCACTCCACTCCACTCCACTCCACTCCACTCCACTCCACTCCACTCCATTTTACTCCTCTCCACTCCACTCCACTCCACTCCACTCCACTCCACTCCACTCCACTCGACTCCACTCAACACCACACCTCTCCACTCCACTCCGCTCCGCACCACTCTACTCCACTCCACTCCACTCCTCTCCACTCCACACCACACCTCTCCACTCCACTCCACTCCACTCCACTCCACTCCACTCCACTCCACTCCGTTTTACTCCTCTCCACTCCACTCCACTCCACTCCACTCCACTCCACTCCACTCCACTCCACTCCACTCCACTCCACTCCACACCTCTCCACTCCACTCCACTCCACTCCGTTTTACTCCTGTCCACTCCACTCCACTGCACTCCACTGCACTCCACTGCACTCCACTCCACTCCACTCCCCTCCACTCTACTCCACTCAACACCACACCTCTCCACTCCACTCCACTCCGCTCCGCACCACTCTACTCCACTCCACTCCACTTCACTCCACTCCACTCCACTCCACTCAACTCCACTCCACTCCACTCCACTCCACTCCACTCCACACCACACCTCTCCACTGCACTCTACTCCACTCCGCCCCACTCCATACCACACCCTTCCACTCCACTCCAGTCCACTCCACTCCTCTCCACTCCACTCCACTCCATACCACTCCACTCCACTCCTCTCCACTCCACTCCACTCCACTCCACTCCACTCCACTCCACTCCACTCCCCTCCACTGCACTCCGCTCCACTCCACTCCACTCCACTCCACTCCGTTTTACTCCTGTCCACTCCACTCCACTCCACTCCACTCCAATCCACTCTTCTCCACTCCACTCCACTCCTCTCCCTTTTACTCCTCTCCACTCCACTCCACTCCACTCCACTCCACTCAGCTCCACTCCACACAACTTTACTACTCTCCACTCAACACCACTATACTCCACACCAAACCTTTCCACACCACACCTCTCCACTCCTCTCCACTCCACTCCACTCCACTCCACTCCATTTTACTCCACTCCACTACTTCACTCCACTCCGCACCACTCCACTCCACACCTCTCCACTCCACTCCACACCTCTCCACTCCACTCAACACCACACCTCTCCACTCCACTCCACTCCACTCTACTCCACTCCACTCCGTTTTACTCCTCTCCACTCCACTCCTCTCCACTCCACTCCACTCCACTCCACTCCACTCCACTCCACTCCACTCCTCTCAAGTCAACACCACACCTCTCCACTCCACTCCACTCCACTCCACTCCACTCCACTCCACTCCACTCCACTCCACTCCATTCCACTCCACTCCACTCCACACCTCTCCACTCCACTCCACTCCACTCCACTCCATTCCACTCCACTCCACTCCACACCTCTCCACTCCACTCCACTCCACTCCACTCCGTTTTACTCCTGTCCACTCCACTCCACTGCACTCCACTGCACTCCACTGCACTCCACTCCACTCCACTCCCCTCCACTCTACTCCACTCCACTCCACTCCACTCCACTCCACTCCACTCCGCTCCGCACCACTCTACTCCACTCCACTCCACTCCACACCACTCCACTCCACTCCACACCTCTCCACTCCACTCCACACAACACCTCTCCACTCCACTCCACTCCACTCCACTCCACTCCACTCCACTCCACTCCACTCCACTCCACTCCTCTCCCTTTTACTCCTCTCCACTCCACTCCACTCCACTCCACTCAGCTCCACTCCACACCACTTTACTACTCTCCACTCAACCCCACTATACTCCACACCAAACCTCTCCACACCACACCTCTCCACTCCTCTCCACTCCCCTCTGCTTCACTCCACTCCACTCCACTCCACTCCACTCCACTCCACTCCACTCCACTCCACTCCGTTTTACTCCTCTCCACTCCACTCCTCTACACTCCACTCCACTCCACTCCACTCCACTCAAGTCAACACCACACCTCTCCACTCCACTCCACTCCACTCCACTCCACTCCACTCCACTGCACTCAGCTCCACTCCACACCACTTTACTACTCTCCACTCAACACCACTATACTCCACACCAAACCTCTCCACACCACACCTCTCCACTCCTCTCCACTCCACTCCACTCCACTCCACTCCACTCCATTTTACTCCACTCCACTACTTCACTCCACTCCGCACCACTCCACTCCACACCTCTCCACTCCACTCCACACCTCTCCACTCCACTCAACACCACACCTCTCCACTCCACTCCACTCCACTCTACTCCACTCCACTCCGTTTTACTCCTCTCCACTCCACTCCTCTCCACTCCACTCCACTCCACTCCACTCCACTCCACTCCACTCCACTCCACTCCACTCCACTCCACTCCACTCCACTCCACTCCTCTCAAGTCAACACCACACCTCTCCACTCCACTCCACTCCACTCCACTCCACTCCACTGCACTCCACTGCACTCCGCTCCACTCCACTCCACTCCACTCTACTCCACAACTCTCCACTCCACTCCACTCCACTCCACTCCACTCCACTCCACTCCACTCCACTCCACTCCACTCCACTCCACTCCATTTTACTCCTCTCCACTCCACTCCACTCCACTCCACTCCACTCCACTCCACTCCACTCGACTCCACTCAACACCACACCTCTCCACTCCACTCCGCTCCGCACCACTCTACTCCACTCCACTCCACTCCTCTCCACTCCACACCACACCTCTCCACTCCACTCCACTCCACTCCACTCCACTCCACTCCACTCCACTCCACTCCACTCCACACCTCTCCACTCCACTCCACTCCACTCCACTCCACTCCACTCCACTCCGTTTTACTCCTCTCCACTCCACTCCACTCCACTCCACTCCATTCCACTACACTCCACTCCGTTTTACTCCTCTCCACTCCACTCCACTCCACTTCCACTCCAATCCACTCCACTCCACACCTCTCCACTCCACTCCACTCCACTCCACTCCACTCCACTCCACTCCACTCCACTCCGTTTTACTCCTGTCCACTCCACTCCACTGCACTCCACTGCACTCCACTGCACTCCACTCCACTCCACTCCCCTCCACTCTACTCCACTCAACACCACACCTCTCCACTCCACTCCACTCCGCTCCGCACCACTCTACTCCACTCCACTCCACTCCACACCACTCCACTCCACTCCACACCTCTCCACTACACTCCACTCCGTTTTACTCCTCTCCACTCCACTCCACTCCACTCCACTCCACTCCACTCCACTCCACTCCACTCCACTCCATTCCACTCCACTCCACTCCACACCTCTCCACTCCACTCCACTCCACTCCACTCCGTTTTACTCCTGTCCACTCCACTCATCTGCACTCCACTCCATTTTACTCCTCTCCACTCCACTCTACTCCACTCAACTCCACTCCATACCACACCCCTCCACTCCACTCCACTCCACTCCACTCCACTCCACTCCAATCCTCTCCACTCCACTCCACTCCAATCCTCTCCACTCCACTCCACTCCAATCCTCTCCACTCCACTCCACTCCACTCCACTCCACTCCACACCTCTCCACTACACTCCACTCCGTTTTACTCCTCTCCACTCCACTCCACTCCACTCCACTCCACTCCACTCCACTCCACTCCACTCCACTCCACTCCATTCCACTCCACTCCACTCCACACCTCTCCACTCCTCTCCACTCCACTCCACTCCACTCCGTTTTACTCCTGTCCACTCCACTCCACTGCACTCCACTGCACTCCACTGCACTCCACTCCATTTTACTCCTCTCCACTCCACTCTACTCCACTCAACTCCACTCCATACCACACCCCTCCACTCCACTCCAGTCCACTCCACTCCTCTCCACTCCACTCCACTCCACTCCAATCCTCTCCACTCCACTCCACTCCACTCCACTCCACTCCACTCCACTCCACTCCACTCCACTCCACTCCACTCCACTCCACTGCACTCCGCTCCACTCCACTCCACTTTACTACTCTCCACTCAACACCACTATACTCCACACCAAACCTTTCCACACCACACCTCTCCACTCCTCTCCACTCCACTCCACTCCACTCCACTCCACTCCACTCCACTCCACTCCACTCCATTCCACTCCACTCCACTCCACACCTCTCCACTCCACTCCACTCCACTCCACTCCACTCCACTCCGTTTTACTCCTGTCCACTCCACTCCACTGCACTCCACTGCACTCCACTGCACTCCACTCCACTCCACTCCCCTCCACTCTACTCCACTCTACACCACACCTCTCCACTCCACTCCACTCCGCTCCGCACCACTCTACTCCACTCCACTCCACTCCACACCACTCCACTCCACTCCACACCTCTCCACTCCACTCCACACAACACCTCTCCACTCCACTCTTCTCCACTCCACTCCACTCCTCTCCCTTTTACTCCTCTCCACTCCACTCCACTCCACTCCACTCAGCTCCACTCCACACAACTTTACTACTCTCCACTCAACACCACTATACTCCACACCAAACCTTTCCACACCACACCTCTCCACTCCTCTCCACTCCACTCCACTCCACTCCACTCCACTCCACTCCACTCCACTCCACTCCACTCCACTCCACTCCACTCCACTCCACTCCATTCCACTCCACTCCACTCCACACCTCTCCACTCCACTCCACTCCACTCCACTCCGTTTTACTCCTGTCCACTCCACTCCACTGCACTCCACTGCACTCCACTGCACTCCACTCCACTCCACTCCCCTCCACTCTACTCCACTCTACACCACACCTCTCCACTCCACTCCACTCCGCTCCGCACCACTCTACTCCACTCCACTCCACTCCACACCACTCCACTCCACTCCACACCTCTCCACTCCACTCCACACAACACCTCTCCACTCCACTCCACTCCACTCCACTCCACTCCGTTTTACTCCTGTCCACTCCACTCCACTCCACTCCACTCCACACCTCTCCACTCCACTCCACTCCACTCCACTCCACTCCACTCCACTCCACTTCACTCCGTTTTACTCCTCTCCACTCCACTCCACTCCACTCCACTCCACTCCACACCATTCCACTACACTCCACTCCGTTTTACTCCTCTCCACTCCACTCCACTCCACTCCACTCCACTCCACTCCACTCCACTCCACTCCACTCCACTCCACTCCACTCCACTCCATTCCACTCCACTCCACTCCACACCTCTCCACTCCACTCCACTCCACTCCACTCCACTCCGTTTTACTCCTGTCCACTCCACTCCACTGCACTCCACTGCACTCCACTGCACTCCACTCCACTCCACTCCCCTCCACTCTACTCCACTCTACACCACACCTCTCCACTCCACTCCACTCCGCTCCGCACCACTCTACTCCACTCCACTCCACTCCACACCACTCCACTCCACTCCACACCTCTCCACTCCACTCCACACAACACCTCTCCACTCCACTCCACTCCACTCCACTCCACTCCACTCCACTCCACTCCACTCAACTCCACTCCACTCCACTCCACTCCTCTCCCTTTTACTCCTCTCCTCTCCACTCCACTCCACTCCACTCCACTCCACTCAGCTCCACTCCACACCACTTTACTACTCTCCACTCAACACCACTATACTCCACACCAAACCTCTCCACACCACACCTCTCCACTCCTCTCCACTCCACTCTGCTTCACTCCACTCCACTCCACTCCACTCCACTCCACTCCACTCCGTTTTACTCCTCTCCACTCCACTCCTCTACACTCCACTCCACTCCACTCCACTCCACTCCACTCCACTCCACTCCACTCAAGTCAACACCACACCTCTCCACTCCACTCCACTCCACTCCACTACACTGCACTCAGCTCCACTCCACACCACTTTACTACTCTCCACTCAACACCACTATACTCCACACCAAACCTCTCCACACCACACCTCTCCACTCCTCTCCACTCCACTCCACTCCACTCCACTCCATTTTACTCCACTCCACTACTTCACTCCACTCCACACCACTCCACTCCACACCTCTCCACTCCACTCCACACCTCTCCACTCCACTCAACACCACACCTCTCCACTCCACTCCACTCCACTCTACTCCACTCCACTCCGTTTTACTCCTCTCCACTCCACTCCTCTCCACTCCACTCCACTCCACTCCACTCCACTCCACTCCACTCCACTCCACTCCACACTACTCCACTCCACTCCTCTCAAGTCAACACCACACCTCTCCACTCCACTCCACTCCACTCCACTCCACTCCACTCCACTCCACTGCACTCCACTGCACTCCGCTCCACTCCACTCCACTCCACTCTACTCCACTCCACACCACTTCACCTCACTCCAGTCCACACCACACCACACCTCTCCACTCCACTCCACTCCACTCCACTCCACTCCACTCCACTCCACTCCACTCCACTCCACACCTCTCCACTCCACTCCACTCCACTCCACTCCTCTCCACTCCACTCCACTCCACTCCACTCCACTCCACTCCACTCGACTCCACTCAACACCACACCTCTCCACTCCACTCCACTCCGCTCCGCACCACTCTACTCCACTCCACTCCACTCCACTCCTCTCCACTCCACACCACACCTCTCCACTCCACTCCACTCCACTCCACTCCACTCCACTCCACTCCACTCCACTCCACTCCACTCCACTCCACTCCACACCTCTCCACTCCACTCCACTCCACTCCACTCCACTCCACTCCACTCCGTTTTACTCCTCTCCACTCCACTCCACTCCACACCTCTCCATTCCACTACACTCCACTCCGTTTTACTCCTCTCCACTCCACTCCACTCCACTCCACTCCACTCCACTCCACTCCACTCCACTCCACTCCACTCCACTCCACACCTCTCCACTCCACTCCACTCCACTCCACTCCGTTTTACTCCTGTCCACTCCACTCCACTGCACTCCACTGCACTCCACTGCACTCCACTCCACTCCACTCCCCTCCACTCTACTCCACTCAACACCACACCTCTCCACTCCACTCCACTCTGCTCCGCACCACTCTACTCCACTCCACTCCACTCCACACCACTCCACTCCACTCCACACCTCTCCACTACACTCCACTCCGTTTTACTCCTCTCCACTCCACTCCACTCCACTCCACTCCACGCCACTCCACTCCACTCCACTCCACTCCACTCCACTCCACTCCTCTCCACTCCACTCCACTCCACTCCACTCCACTCCACTCCACTCGACTCCACTCAACACCACACCTCTCCACTCCACTCCACTCCGCTCCGCACCACTCTACTCCACTCCACTCCACTCCACTCCTCTCCACTCCACACCACACCTCTCCACTCCACTCCACTCCACTCCACTCCACTCCACTCCACTCCACTCCACTCCACTCCACTCCACTCCACTCCACTCCACTCCACACCTCTCCACTCCACTCCACTCCACTCCACTCCACTCCACTCCACTCCGTTTTACTCCTCTCCACTCCACTCCACTCCACACCTCTCCATTCCACTACACTCCACTCCGTTTTACTCCTCTCCACTCCACTCCACTCCACTCCACTCCACTCCACTCCACTCCACTCCACTCCACTCCACACCTCTCCACTCCACTCCACTCCACTCCACTCCGTTTTACTCCTGTCCACTCCACTCCACTGCACTCCACTGCACTCCACTGCACTCCACTCCACTCCACTCCCCTCCACTCTACTCCACTCAACACCACACCTCTCCACTCCACTCCACTCCGCTCCGCACCACTCTACTCCACTCCACTCCACTCCACACCACTCCACTCCACTCCACACCTCTCCACTACACTCCACTCCGTTTTACTCCTCTCCACTCCACTCCACTCCACTCCACTCCACGCCACTCCACTCCACTCCACTCCACTCCACTCCACTCCACTCCACTCCACTCCACTCCACTCCACTCCATTCCACTCCACTCCACTCCACACCTCTCCACTCCACTCCACTCCACTCCACTCCACTCCGTTTTACTCCTGTCCACTCCACTCCACTGCACTCCACTGCACTCCACTGCACTCCACTCCACTCCACTCCCCTCCACTCTACTCCACTCTACACCACACCTCTCCACTCCACTCCACTCCGCTCCGCACCACTCTACTCCACTCCACTCCACTCCACACCACTCCACTCCACTCCACACCTCTCCACTCCACTCCACACAACACCTCTCCACTCCACTCCACTCCACTCCACTCCACTCCACTCCACTCCACTCCACTCCACTCCACTCCTCTCCCTTTTACTCCTCTCCACTCCACTCCACTCCACTCCACTCAGCTCCACTCCACACCACTTTACTACTCTCCACTCAACACCACTATACTCCACACCAAACCTCTCCACACAACACCTCTCCACTCCTCTCCACTCCACTCTGCTTCACTCCACTCCACTCCACTCCACTCCACTCCACTCCGTTTTACTCCTCTCCACTACACTCCTCTACACTCCACTCCACTCCACTCCACTCCACTCCACTCAAGTCAACACCACACCTCTCCACTCCACTCCACTCCACTCCACTGCACTCAGCTCCACTCCACACCACTTTACTACTCTCCACTCAACACCACTATACTCCACACCAAACCTCTCCACACCACACCTCTCCACTCCTCTCCACTCCACTCTACTCCACTCCACTCCGTTTTACTCCTCTCCACTCCACTCCTCTCCACTCCACTCCACTCCACTCCACTCCACTCCACTCCACTCCACTCCACACCTCTCCACTCCACTCCACACCACACCTCTCCACTCCACTCCTCTCCACTCCACTCCTCTCCACTCCACTCCACACCACTTTACTACTCTCCACTCAACACCACTATACTCCACACCAAACCTCTCCACACCACACCTCTCCACTCCTCTCCACTCCACTCTACTCCACTCCACTCCGTTTTACTCCTCTCCACACCACACCTCTCCACTCCACTCCTCTCCACTCCACTCCTCTCCACTCCACTCCACTCCACTCCACTCCACTCCACTGCACTCCACTCCACTCCACACCTCTCCACTCCACTCCACACCACACCTCTCCACTCCACTCCTCTCCACTCCACTCCTCTCCACTCCACTCCACTCCACTCCACTCCACTCCACTGCACTCCACTGCACTCCGCTCCACTCCACTCCACTCCACTCTACTCCACTCCACTCCACTTCACCTCACTCCAGTCCACACCACACCACACCTCTCCACTCCACTCCACTCCACTCCACACTACTCCACAACTCTCAACTCCACTCCACTCCACTCCACTCCACTCCGTTTTACTCCTCTCCACTCCACTCCACTCCACTCCACTCCACTGCACTCCACTCCACTCCACTCCACTCCACTCCACTCCACTCCACTCCACTCCACTCCAATCCACTCCATTTTACTCCTCTCCACTCCACTCCACTCCACTCCACTCCACTCCACTCCACTCAACACCACACCTCTCCGCTCCACTCCACTCCGCTCCGCACCACTCTACTCCACTCCACTCCACTCCACTCCACTCCACTCCACTCCACTCCACACCACACCTCTCCACTCCACTCCACTCCACTCCACTCCACACCTCTCCACTCCACTCCACTCCACTCCACTCCACTCCACTCCACTCCACTCCACTCCGTTTTACTCCTCTCCACTCCACTCCACTCCACTCCACTCCACTCCACTCCACTCCACTCCACTCCACTCCACTCCACACCTCTCCACTCCACTCCACTCCACTCCGTTTTACTCCTGTCCACTCCACTCCACTGCACTCCACTGCACTCCACTGCACTCCACTCCACTCCACTCCCCTCCACTCTACTCCACTCAACACCACACCTCTCCACTCCACTCCACTCCGCTCCGCACCACTCTACTCCACTCCACTCCACTTCACTCCACTCCACTCCACTCCACTCAACTCCACTCCACTCCACTCCACTCCACTCCACTCCACACCACACCTCTCCACTGCACTCTACTCCACTCCGCCCCACTCCATACCACACCCTTCCACTCCACTCCAGTCCACTCCACTCCTCTCCACTCCACTCCACTCCATACCACTCCACTCCACTCCTCTCCACTCCACTCCACTCCACTCCACTCCACTCCACTCCACTCCACTCCCCTCCACTGCACTCCGCTCCACTCCACTCCACTCCACTCCACTCCACTCCACTCCGTTTTACTCCTGTCCACTCCACTCCACTCCACTCCCCTCCACTCCACTCCACTCCACTCCCCTCCACTCTAATCCACTCCACACCACACCTCTCCACTCCACTCTACTCCACTCAACTCCACTCCATACCACACCCCTCCACTCCACTCCACTCCAGTCCACTCCACTCCTCTCCACTCCACTCCACTCCACTCCACTCCACTCCACTCCACTCCACTCCAATCCTCTCCACTTCACTCCACTCCACTCCACTCCACTCCACTCCACTCCACTCCACTCCACTCCACTCCACTCCACTGCACTCCGCTCCACTCCACTCCAATCCACTCTTCTCCACTCCACTCCACTCCTCTCCCTTTTACTCCTCTCCACTCCACTCCACTCCACTCAGCTCCACTCCACACAACTTTACTACTCTCCACTCAACACCACTATACTCCACACCAAACCTTTCCACACCACACCTCTCCACTCCTCTCCACTCCACTCCACTCCACTCCACTCCATTTTACTCCACTCCACTACTTCACTCCACTCCGCACCACTCCACTCCACACCTCTCCACTCCACTCCACACCTCTCCACTCCACTCAACACCACACCTCTCCACTCCACTCCACTCCACTCTACTCCACTCCACTCCGTTTTACTCCTCTCCACTCCACTCCTCTCCACTCCACTCCACTCCACTCCACTCCACTCCACTCCACTCCTCTCAAGTCAACACCACACCTCTCCACTCCACTCCACTCCACTCCACTCCACTCCACTCCACTCCACTCCACTCCACTCCACTCCACTCCACTCCACTCCACTCCACTGCACTCCACTGCACTCCGCTCCACTCCACTCCACTCCACTCTACTCCACTCCACTCCACTTCACCTCACTCCAGTCCACACCACACCACACCTCTCCACTCCACTCCACTCCACTCCACTCCACTCCACTCCACTCCACTCCACTGCACTCCACTCTACTCCACAACTCTCCACTCCACTCCACTCCACTCCACTCCACTCCGTTTTACTCCTCTCCACTCCACTCCACTCCACTCCACTCCACTGCACTCCACTCCACTCCACTCCACTCCACTCCACACCTCTCCACTCCACTCCACTCCACTCCACTCCACTCCACTGCACTCCACACCTCTCCACTCCACTCCACTCCACTCCACTCCACTCCACTCCACTCCACTCCACTTCACTCCGTTTTACTCCTCTCCACTCCACTCCACTCCACTCCATTCCACTACACTCCACTCCGTTTTACTCCTCTCCACTCCACTCCACTCCACTCCACTCCACTCCACTCCACTCCACTCCACTCCACTCCACTCCATTCCACTCCACTCCACTCCACACCTCTCCACTCCACTCCACTCCACTCCACTCCACTCCACTCCGTTTTACTCCTGTCCACTCCACTCCACTGCACTCCACTGCACTCCACTGCACTCCACTCCACTCCACTCCACTCCACTCCACTCCACTCGACTCCACTCAACACCACACCTCTCCACTCCACTCCACTCCGCTCCGCACCACTCTACTCCACTCCACTCCACTCCACTCCACTCCACTCCACTCCACTCAACTCCACACCACACCTCTCCACTCCACTCCACTCCACTCCACTCCACTCCACTCCACTCCAGTCCACTCCACTCCACACCTCTCCACTCCACTCCACTCCACTCCACTCCACTCCACTCCACTCCACTCCACTTCACTCCGTTTTACTCCTCTCCACTCCACTCCACTCCACTCCACTCCACTCCACTCCACTCCACTCCACTCCACTCCACTCCATTCCACTACACTCCACTCCGTTTTACTCCTCTCCACTCCACTCCACTCCACTCCACTCCACTCCACTCCACTCCATTCCACTCCACTCCACTCCACACCTCTCCACTCCACTCCACTCCACTCCGTTTTACTCCTGTCCACTCCACTCCACTGCACTCCACTGCACTCCACTGCACTCCACTCCACTCCACTCCACTCCCCTCCACTCTACTCCACTCTACACCACACCTCTCCACTCCACTCCACTCCGCTCCGCACCACTCTACTCCACTCCACTCCACTCCACACCACTCCACTCCACTCCACTCCACACCTCTCCACTCCACTCCACACAACACCTCTCCACTCCACTCCACTCCACTCCACTCCACTCCACTCCACTCCACTCCACTCCACTCCACTCCACTCCACTCCACTCCACTCCACTCCACTCCACTCCACTCCTCTCCCTTTTACTCCTCTCCACTCCACTCCACTCCACTCCACTCAGCTCCACTCCACACCACTTTACTACTCTCCACTCAACACCACTATACTCCACACCAAACCTCTCCACACCACACCTCTCCACTCCTCTCCACTCCCCTCTGCTTCACTCCACTCCACTCCACTCCACTCCACTCCACTCCACTCCACTCCACTCCACTCCACTCCACTCCACTCCACTCCACTCCACTCCACTCCACTCCACTCCGTTTTACTCCTCTCCACTCCACTCCTCTACACTCCACTCCACTCCACTCCACTCCACTCCACTCCACTCAAGTCAACACCACACCTCTCCACTCCACTCCACTCCACTCCACTCCACTCCACTCCACTCCACTCCACTGCACTCAGCTCCACTCCACACCACTTTACTACTCTCCACTCAACACCACTATACTCCACACCAAACCTCTCCACACCACACCTCTCCACTCCTCTCCACTCCACTCCACTCCACTCCATTTTACTCCACTCCACTACTTCACTCCATTCCACACCACTCCACTCCACACCTCTCCACTCCACTCCACACCTCTCCACTCCACTCAACACCACACCTCTCCACTCCACTCCACTCCACTCTACTCCACTCCACTCCGTTTTACTCCTCTCCACTCCACTCCTCTCCACTCCACTCCACTCCACTCCACTCCACTCCACTCCACTCCACTCCACTCCACTCCACTCCACTCCACTCCACTCCACTCCTCTCAAGTCAACACCACACCTCTCCACTCCACTCCACTCCACTCCACTCCACTCCACTCCACTCCGCTCCACTCCACTCCACTCCACTCTACTCCACTCCACTCCACTTCACCTCACTCCAGTCCACACCACACCACACCTCTCCACTCCACTCCACTCCACTCCACTCCACTCCACTCCACTCCACTCCACTCTACTCCACTCCACTCCACTCCACTCCACTCCGTTTTACTCCTCTCCACTCCACTCCACTCAACTCCACTCCACTCCACTCCACTCCACTCCACTCCATTTTACTCCTCTCCACTCCACTCCACTCCACTCCACTCCACTCGACTCCACTCCACTCCACTCCACTCGACTCCACTCAACACCACACCTCTCCACTCCACTCCGCTCCGCACCACTCTACTCCACTCCACTCCACTCCTCTCCACTCCACACCACACCTCTCCACTCCACTCCACTCCACTCCACTCCACTCCACTCCACTCCACTCCACTCCACTCCACTCCACTCCACTCCACTCCACACCTCTCCACTCCACTCCACTCCACTCCACTCCACTCCACTCCACTCCACTCCACTCCACTCCACTCCGTTTTACTCCACTCCACTCCACTCCACTCCACTCCACTCCACTCCACTCCACTCCACTCCACTCCTCTCCCTTTTACTCCTCTCCACTCCACTCCACTCCACTCCACTCAGCTCCACTCCACACCACTTTACTACTCTCCACTCAACACCACTATACTCCACACCAAACCTCTCCACACCACACCTCTCCACTCCTCTCCACTCCCCTCTGCTTCACTCCACTCCACTCCACTCCACTCCACTCCACTCCACTCCGTTTTACTCCTCTCCACTCCACTCCTCTACACTCCACTCCACTCCACTCCACTCCACTCAAGTCAACACCACACCTCTCCACTCCACTCCACTCCACTCCACTGCACTCAGCTCCACTCCACACCACTTTACTACTCTCCACTCAACACCACTATACTCCACACCAAACCTCTCCACACCACACCTCTCCACTCCTCTCCACTCCACTCCATTTTACTCCACTCCACTACTTCACTCCATTCCACACCACTCCACTCCACACCTCTCCACTCCACTCCACACCTCTCCACTCCACTCAACACCACACCTCTCCACTCCACTCCACTCCACTCTACTCCACTCCACTCCGTTTTACTCCTCTCCACTCCACTCCTCTCCACTCCACTCCACTCCACTCCACTCCACTCCACTCCACTCCACTCCACTCCACTCCACTCCACTCCACTCCACTCCTCTCAAGTCAACACCACACCTCTCCACTCCACTCCACTCCACTCCACTCCACTCCGCTCCACTCCACTCCACTCCACTCTACTCCACTCCACTCCACTTCACCTCACTCCAGTCCACACCACACCACACCTCTCCACTCCACTCCACTCCACTCCACTCCACTCCACTCCACTCCACTCCACTCCACTCCACTCCACTCTACTCCACTCCACTCCACTCCACTCCACTCCGTTTTACTCCTCTCCACTCCACTCCACTCAACTCCACTCCACTCCACTCCACTCCACTCCACTCCATTTTACTCCTCTCCACTCCACTCCACTCCACTCCACTCCACTCGACTCCACTCCACTCCACTCCACTCGACTCCACTCAACACCACACCTCTCCACTCCACTCCGCTCCGCACCACTCTACTCCACTCCACTCCACTCCTCTCCACTCCACACCACACCTCTCCACTCCACTCCACTCCACTCCACTCCACTCCACTCCACTCCACTCCACTCCACTCCACTCCACTCCACTCCACTCCACACCTCTCCACTCCACTCCACTCCACTCCACTCCACTCCACTCCACTCCACTCCACTCCACTCCACTCCGTTTTACTCCTCTCCACTCCACTCCACTCCACTCCATTCCACTACACTCCACTCCGTTTTACTCCTCTCCACTCCACTCCACTCCACTTCCACTCCAATCCACTCCACTCCACACCTCTCCACTCCACTCCACTCCACTCCACTCCACTCCACTCCGTTTTACTCCTGTCCACTCCACTCCACTGCACTCCACTGCACTCCACTGCACTCCACTCCACTCCCCTCCACTCTACTCCACTCAACACCACACCTCTCCACTCCACTCCACTCCGCTCCGCACCACTCTACTCCACTCCACACCACTCCACTCCACTCCACACCTCTCCACTACACTCCACTCCGTTTTACTCCTCTCCACTCCACTCCACTCCACTCCACTCCACTCCACTCCACTCCACTCCACTCCACTGCATTCCACTCCACTCCACTCCACACCTCTCCACTCCACTCCACTCCACTCCACTCCGTTTTACTCCTGTCCACTCCACTCATCTGCACTCCACTCCATTTTACTCCTCTCCACTCCACTCTACTCCACTCAACTCCACTCCATACCACACCCCTCCACTCCACTCCACTCCACTCCAATCCACTCCACTCCACTCCAATCCTCTCCACTCCACTCCACTCCAATCCTCTCCACTCCACTCCACTCCAATCCTCTCCACTCCACTCCACTCCACTCCACTCCACTCCACACCTCTCCACTCCACTCCACTCCGTTTTACTCCTCTCCACTCCACTCCACTCCACTCCACTCCACTCCACTCCACTCCACTCCACTCCATTCCACTCCACTCCACTCCACACCTCTCCACTCCTCTCCACTCCACTCCACTCCACTCCACTCCACTCCACTCCGTTTTACTCCTGTCCACTCCACTCCACTTCACTCCACTGCACTCCACTGCACTCCACTCCATTTTACTCCTCTCCACTCCACTCTACTCCACTCAACTCCACTCCATACCACACCCCTCCACTCCACTCCAGTCCACTCCACTCCTCTCCACTCCACTCCACTCCACTCCACTCCAATCCTCTCCACTCCACTCCACTCCACTCCACTCCACTCCACTCCACTGCACTCCGCTCCACTCCACTCCACTCCACTCTTCTCCACTCCACTCCACTCCTCTCCCTTTTACTCCTCTCCACTCCACTCCACTCCACTCCACTCAGCTCCACTCCACACAACTTTACTACTCTCCACTCAACACCACTATACTCCACACCAAACCTTTCCACACCACACCTCTCCACTCCTCTCCACTCCACTCCACTCCACTCCACTCCACTCCACTCCACTCCACTCCACTCCACTCCACTCCATTCCACTCCACTCCACTCCACACCTCTCCACTCCACTCCACTCCACTCCACTCCGTTTTACTCCTGTCCACTGCACTCCACTGCACTCCACTGCACTCCACTGCACTCCACTCCACTCCACTCCCCTCCACTCTACTCCACTCTACACCACACCTCTCCACTCCACTCCACTCCGCTCCGCACCACTCTACTCCACTCCACTCCACTCCACACCACTCCACTCCACTCCACACCTCTCCACTCCACTCCACACAACACCTCTCCACTCCACTCCACTCCACTCCACTCCACTCCACTCCACTCCACTCCACTCAACTCCACTCCACTCCACTCCACTCCTCTCCCTTTTACTCCTCTCCACTCCACTCCACTCCACTCCACTCAGCTCCACTCCACACCACTTTACTACTCTCCACTCAACACCACTATACTCCACACCAAACCTCTCCACACCACACCTCTCCACTCCTCTCCACTCCACTCTGCTTCACTCCACTCCACTCCACTCCACTCCACTCCACTCCACTCCACTCCACTCCACTCCACTCCACTCCACTCCACTCCACTCCGTTTTACTCCTCTCCACTCCACTCCTCTACACTCCACTCCACTCCACTCCACTCCACTCCACTCCACTCCACTCCACTCCACTCCACTCCACTCCACTCAAGTCAACACCACACCTCTCCACTCCACTCCACTCCACTGCACTCAGCTCCACTCCACACCACTTTACTACTCTCCACTCAACACCACTATACTCCACACCAAACCTCTCCACACCACACCTCTCCACTCCTCTCCACACCACTCCACTCCACTCCACTCCATTTTACTCCACTCCACTACTTCACTCCACTCCACACCACTCCACTCCACACCTCTCCACTCCACTCCACACCTCTCCACTCCACTCAACACCACACCTCTCCACTCCACTCCACTCCACTCTACTCCACTCCACTCCGTTTTACTCCTCTCCACTCCACTCCTCTCCACTCCACTCCACTCCACTCCACTCCACTCCACTCCACTCCACTCCACTCCACTCCACTCCACTCCACTCCACTCCACTCCACTCCTCTCAAGTCAACACCACACCTCTCCACTCCACTCCACTCCACTCCACTCCACTGCACTCCACTGCACTCCGCTCCACTCCACTCCACTCCACTCTACTCCACTCCACTCCACTTCACCTCACTCCAGTCCACACCACACCACACCTCTCCACTCCACTCCACTCCACTCCACTCCACTCCACTCCACTCCACTCCACTCCACTCCACTCCACACCTCTCCACTCCACTCCACTCCACTCCACTCCGTTTTACTCCTCTCCACTCCACTCCACTCCACTCCACTCCATTCCACTACACTCCACTCCGTTTTACTCCTCTCCACTCCACTCCACTCCACTCCACTCCACTCCACTCCACACCTCTCCACTCCACTCCACTCCACTCCACTCCACTCCACTCCGTTTTACTCCTGTCCACTCCACTCCACTGCACTCCACTGCACTCCACTGCACTCCACTCCACTCCACTCCCCTCCACTCTACTCCACTCAACACCACATCTCTCCACTCCACTCCACTCCGCTCCGCACCACTCTACTCCACTCCACTCCACTCCACACCACTCCACTCCACTCCACACCTCTCCACTACACTCCACTCCGTTTTACTCCTCTCCACTCCACTCCACTCCACTCCACTCCACTCCACTCCACTCCACTCCACTCCACTCCACTCCACTCCACTCCATTCCACTCCACTCCACTCCACACCTCTCCACTCCACTCCACTCCACTCCACTCCGTTTTACTCCTGTCCACTCCACTCCACTGCACTCCACTGCACTCCACTGCACTCCACTCCACTCCACTCCCCTCCACTCTACTCCACTCTACACCACACCTCTCCACTCAACTCCACTCCGCTCCGCACCACTCTACTCCACTCCACTCCACTCCACACCACTCCACTCCACTCCACACCTCTCCACTCCACTCCACACAACACCTCTCCACTCCACTCCATTCCACTCCACTCCACTCCACTCCACTCCACTCCACTCCACTCCTCTCCCTTTTACTCCTCTCCACTCCACTCCACTCCACTCCACTCAGCTCCACTCCACACCACTTTACTACTCTCCACTCAACACCACTATACTCCACACCAAACCTCTCCACACCACACCTCTCCACTCCTCTCCACTCCACTCTGCTTCACTCCACTCCACTCCACTCCACTCCACTCCACTCCACTCCACTCCACTCCACTCCACTCCACTCCACTCCACTCCGTTTTACTCCTCTCCACTACACTCCTCTACACTCCACTCCACTCCACTCCACTCAAGTCAACACCACACCTCTCCACTCCACTCCACTCCACTCCACTCCACTGCACTCAGCTCCACTCCACACCACTTTACTACTCTCCACTCAACACCACTATACTCCACACCAGACCTCTCCACACCACACCTCTCCACTCCTCTCCACTCCACTCTACTCCACTCCACTCCGTTTTACTCCTCTCCACTCCACTCCTCTCCACTCCACTCAATTCCACTCCACTCCACTCCACTCCACTCCTCTCCACTCCACTCCACTCCACTCCACACCACACCTCTCCACTCCACTCCACTCCACTCCACTCCACACCTCTCCACTCCACTCCACTCCACTCCACTCCACTCCACTCCACTCCACTCCACTCCACTCCACTCCACTCCGTTTTACTCCTCTCCACTCCACTGCACTCCACTGCACTCCACTGCACTCCACTGCACTCCACTCCACTCCACTCCACTCCACTCCACTCCACTCCACTCCACTCCACACCTCTCCACTCCACTCCACTCCACTCCACTCCACTCCACTCCGTTTTACTCCTCTCCACTCCACTCCACTCCACTCCACTCCACTCCATTCCACTACACTCCACTCCGTTTTACTCCTCTCCACTCCACTCCACTCCACTCCACTCCACTCCAATCCACTCCACTCCACTCCACTCCACTCCTCTCCACTCCACTCCACTCCACTCCACACCACACCTCTCCACTCCACTCCACTCCACACCTCTCCACTCCACTCCACTCCACTCCACTCCACTCCACTCCACTCCACTCCGTTTTACTCCTCTCCACTCCACTGCACTCCACTCCACTGCACTCCACTCCACTGCACTCCACTCCACTCCACTCCACTCCACTCCACTCCACTCCACTCCACTCCACTCCACTCCACACCTCTCCAATCCACTCCACTCCACTCCACTCCACTCCACTCCACTCCACTCCACTCCACTCCGTTTTACTCCTCTCCACTCCACTCCACTCCACTCCACTCCACTCCACTCCACTCCATTCCACTACACTCCACTCCGTTTTACTCCTCTCCACTCCACTCCACTCCACTCCACTCCACTCCACTCCACTCCACTCCACTCCACTCCACTCCACACCTCTCCACTCCACTCCACTCCACTCCACTTCACTCCACTTCGTTTTACTCCTGTCCACTCCACTCCACTGCACTCCACTGCACTCCACTGCACTCCACTCCACTCCACTCCCCTCCACTCTACTCCACTCAACACCACACCTCTCCACTCCACTCCACTCCGCTCCGCACCACTCTACTCCACTCCACTCCACTCCACACCACTCCACTCCACTCCACACCTCTCCACTCCACTCCACACAACACCTCTCCACTCCACTCCACTCCACTCCTCTCCCTTTTACTCCTCTCCACTCCACTCCACTCCACTCCACTCCACTCCACTCCACTCCACTCCACTGCACTCCACTGCACTCCGCTCCACTCCACTCCACTCCACTCTACTCCACTCCACTCCACTTCACCTCACTCCAGTCCACACCACACCACACCTCTCCACTCCACTCCACTCCACTCCACACTACTCCACAACTCTCCACTCCACTCCACTCCACTCCACTCCTTTTTACTCCTCTCCACTCCACTCCACTCCACTCCACTCCACTCCACTCCACTCCACTCCACTCCACTCCACTCCACTCCACTCCACACCTCTCCACTCCACTCCACTCCACTCCACTCAACACCACACCTCTCCACTCCACTCCACTCCGCTCCACTCCACTCCACTCCTCTCCACTCCACTCCACTCCACTCCACTCCACACCACACCTCTCCACTCCACTCCACTCCACTCCACTCCACTCCACTCCACTCCACTACACACCTCTCCACTCCACTCCACTCCACTCCACTCCGCTCCACTCCGCACCACTCTACTCCACTCCACTCCACTCCACACCACTCCACTCCACTCCACACCTCTCCACTCCACTCCACACAACACCTCTCCACTCCACTCCACTCCACTCCTCTCCCTTTTACTCCTCTCCACTCCACTCCACTCCACTCCACTCCACTCCACTCCACTCCACTGCACTCCACTGCACTCCGCTCCACTCCACTCCACTCCACTCTACTCCACTCCACTCCACTTCACCTCACTCCAGTCCACACCACACCACACCTCTCCACTCCACTCCACTCCACTCCACACTACTCCACAACTCTCCACTCCACTCCACTCCACTCCACTCCTTTTTACTCCTCTCCACTCCACTCCACTCCACTCCACTCCACTCCACTCCACTCCACTCCACTCCACTCCACTCCACTCCACTCCACTCCACTCCACTCCACACCTCTCCACTCCACTCCACTCCACTCCACTCAACACCACACCTCTCCACTCCACTCCACTCCGCTCCACTCCACTCCACTCCTCTCCACTCCACTCCACTCCACTCCACTCCACACCACACCTCTCCACTCCACTCCACTCCACTCCACTCCACTCCACTCCACTCCACTACACACCTCTCCACTCCACTCCACTCCACTCCACTCCGCTCCACTCCGCTCCACTCCACTCTACTCCACTCCACTCCACTTCACCTCACTCCAGTCCACACCACACCACACCTCTCCACTCCACTCCACTCCACTCCACACTATTCCACAACTCTCCACTCCACTCCACTCCACTCCACACTATTCCACAACTCTCCACTCCACTCCACTCCACTCCACTCCTTTTTACTCCTCTCCACTCCACTCCACTCCACTCCACTGCACTCCACTCAGCTCCACTCCACTCCACTCCACTCCACTCCACACCTCTCCACTCCACTCCACTCCACTCCACTCCACTCCACTCAACACCACACCTCTCCACTCCACTCCACTCCGCTCCACTCCACTCCACTCCTCTCCACTCCACTCCACTCCACTCCACACCACACCTCTCCACTCCACTCCACTCCACTCCACTCCACTCCACTCCACTCCACTCCACTCCACTCCACTCCACACCTCTCCACTCCACTCCACTCCACTCCACTCCACTCCACTCCACTCCTCTCAAGTCAACACCACACCTCTCCACTCCACTCCACTCCACTCCACTCCACTCCACTGCACTCCACTGCACTCCGCTCCACTCCACTCCACTCCACTCTACTCCACTCCACTCCACTTCACCTCACTCCAGTCCACACCACACCACACCTCTCCACTCCACTCCACTCCACTCCACTCCACTCCACTCCACTCCACTCCACTCCACTCCACTCCACTCCACTCCACTCCACTCCACACCTCTCCACTCCACTCCACTCCACTCCACTCCTCTCCACTCCACTCCACTCCACTCCACTCCACTCCACTCCACTCCACTCCACTCAACACCACACCTCTCCACTCCACTCCACTCCGCTCCGCACCACTCTACTCCACTCCACTCCACTCCACTCCTCTCCACTCCACACCACACCTCTCCACTCCACTCCACTCCACTCCACTCCACTCCACTCCACTCCACTCCACTCCACTCCACTCCACTCCACTCCACTCCACACCTCTCCACTCCACTCCACTCCACTCCACTCCACTCCAATCCACTCCGTTTTACTCCTCTCCACTCCACTCCACTCCACTCCACTCCACTCCATTCCACTACACTCCACTCCGTTTTACTCCTCTCCACTCCACTCCACTCCACTCCACTCCACTCCACTCCACTCCACTCCACTCCACTCCACTCCACTCCACTCCACTCCACACCTCTCCACTCCACTCCACTCCACTCCACTCCACTCCACTCCGTTTTACTCCTGTCCACTCCACTCCACTGCACTCCACTGCACTCCACTGCACTCCACTCCACTCCACTCCCCTCCACTCTACTCCACTCAACACCACACCTCTCCACTCCACTCCACTCCGCTCCGCACCACTCTACTCCACTCCACTCCACTCCACACCACTCCACTCCACTCCACACCTCTCCACTACACTCCACTCCAATTTACTCCTCTCCACTCCACTCCACTCCACTCCACTCCACTCCACTCCACTCCACTCCACTCCACTCCACTCCACTCCACTCCACTCCATTCCACTCCACTCCACTCCACACCTCTCCACTCCACTCCACTCCACTCCACTCCGTTTTACTCCTGTCCACTCCACTCCACTGCACTCCACTGCACTCCACTGCACTCCACTCCACTCCACTCCCCTCCACTCTACTCCACTCTACACCACACCTCTCCACTCCACTCCACTCCGCTCCGCACCACTCTACTCCACTCCACTCCACTCCACACCACTCCACTCCACTCCACACCTCTCCACTCCACTCCACACAACACCTCTCCACTCCACTCCACTCCACTCCACTCCACTCCACTTCACTCCACTCCACTCCACTCCACTCCTCTCCCTTTTACTCCTCTCCACTCCACTCCACTCCACTCCACTCAGCTCCACTCCACACCACTTTACTACTCTCCACTCAACACCACTATACTTCACACCAAACCTCTCCACACCACACCTCTCCACTCCTCTCCACTCCACTCTGCTTCACTCCACTCCACTCCACTCCACTCCACTCCACTCCACTCCACTCCACTCCACTCCGTTTTACTCCTCTCCACTACACTCCTCTACACTCCACTCCACTCCACTCCACTCAAGTCAACACCACACCTCTCCACTCCACTCCACTCCACTCCACTCCACTGCACTCAGCTCCACTCCACACCACTTTACTACTCTCCACTCAACACCACTATACTCCACACCAAACCTCTCCACACCACACCTCTCCACTCCTCTCCACTCCACTCTACTCCACTCCACTCCGTTTTACTCCTCTCCACTCCACTCCTCTCCACTCCACTCCACTCCTCTCCACTCCACTCCACTCCACTCCTCTCCACTCCACTCCACTCCACTCCACACCACACCTCTCCACTCCACTCCACTTCACTCCACACCTCTCCACTCCACTCCACTCCACTCCACTGCACTCCACACCTCTCCACTCCACTCCACTCCACTCCGTTTTACTCCTCTCCACTCCACTCCACTCCACTCCACTCCATTCCACTACACTCCACTCCGTTTTACTCCTCTCCACTCCACTCCACTCCACTCCACTCCACTCCACTCCACTCCACTCCACTCCACTCCACTCCACTCCACTCCACTCCACTCAACTCCACACTACTCCACAACTCTCAACTCCACTCCACTCCACTCCACTCCACTCCACTCCACTCCGTTTTACTCCTCTCCACTCCACTGCACTCCACTCCACTGCACTCCACTCCACTCCACTCCACTCCACTCCACTCCACTCCACTCCACTCCACTCCACACCTCTCCACTCCACTCCACTCCACTCCACTCCACTCCACTCCACTCCACTCCACTCCACTCCGTTTTACTCCTCTCCACTCCACTCCACTCCACTCCACTCCATTCCACTACACTCCACTCCGTTTTACTCCTCTCCACTCCACTCCACTCCACTCCACTCCACTCCACTCCACTCCACTCCACTCCTCTCCACTCCACTCCACTCCACTCCACACCACACCTCTCCACTCCACTCCACACCTCTCCACTACACTCCACTCCAATTTACTCCTCTCCACTCCACTCCACTCCACTCCACTCCACTCCACTCCACTCCACTCCACTCCACTCCACTCCATTCCACTCCACTCCACTCCACACCTCTCCACTCCACTCCACTCCACTCCACTCCGTTTTACTCCTGTCCACTCCACTCCACTGCACTCCACTGCACTCCACTGCACTCCACTCCACTCCACTCCCCTCCACTCTACTCCACTCTACACCACACCTCTCCACTCCACTCCACTCCGCTCCGCACCACTCTACTCCACTCCACTCCACTCCACACCACTCCACTCCACTCCACACCTCTCCACTCCACTCCACACAACACCTCTCCACTCCACTCCACTCCACTCCACTCCACTCCACTCCACTTCACTCCACTCCACTCCACTCCACTCCACTCCTCTCCCTTTTACTCCTCTCCACTCCACTCCACTCCACTCCACTCAGCTCCACTCCACACCACTTTACTACTCTCCACTCAACACCACTATACTTCACACCAAACCTCTCCACACCACACCTCTCCACTCCTCTCCACTCCACTCTGCTTCACTCCACTCCACTCCACTCCACTCCACTCCACTCCACTCCACTCCACTCCGTTTTACTCCTCTCCACTACACTCCTCTACACTCCACTCCACTCCACTCCACTCAAGTCAACACCACACCTCTCCACTCCACTCCACTCCACTCCACTCCACTGCACTCAGCTCCACTCCACACCACTTTACTACTCTCCACTCAACACCACTATACTCCACACCAAACCTCTCCACACCACACCTCTCCACTCCTCTCCACTCCACTCTACTCCACTCCACTCCGTTTTACTCCTCTCCACTCCACTCCTCTCCACTCCACTCCACTCCACTCCACTCCACTCCACTCCACTCCTCTCCACTCCACTCCACTCCACTCCACACCACACCTCTCCACTCCACTCCACTTCACTCCACACCTCTCCACTCCACTCCACTCCACTCCACTGCACTCCACACCTCTCCACTCCACTCCACTCCACTCCGTTTTACT
>JAUPFR010000020.1:430479-482979 GCA_036925125.1 Oreortyx pictus | reverse complement strand
CCACTACACTCCACTCCGTTTTACTCCTCTCCACTCCACTCCACTCCACTCCACTCCACTCCACTCCACTCCACTCCACTCCACTCCACTCCACTCCATTCCACTCCACTCCACTCCACACCTCTCCACTCCACTCAACTCCACTCCACTCCACTCCGTTTTACTCCTGTCCACTCCACTCCACTGCACTCCACTGCACTCCACTGCACTCCACTCCACTCCACTCCCCTCCACTCTACTCCACTCTACACCACACCTCTCCACTCCACTCCACTCCGCTCCGCACCACTCTACTCCACTCCACTCCACTCCACACCACTCCACTCCACTCCACACCTCTCCACTCCACTCCACACAACACCTCTCCACTCCACTCCACTCCACTCCACTCCACTCCACTCCACTCCACTTCACTCCACTCCACTCCACTCCACTCCTCTCCCTTTTACTCCTCTCCACTCCACTCCACTCCACTCCACTCCGTTTTACTCCTCTCCACTACACTCCTCTACACTCCACTCCACTCCACTCCACTCCACTCCACTCAAGTCAACACCACACCTCTCCACTCCACTCCACTCCACTCCACTCCACTGCACTCAGCTCCACTCCACACCACTTTACTACTCTCCACTCAACACCACTATACTCCACACCAAACCTCTCCACACCACACCTCTCCACTCCTCTCCACTCCACTCTACTCCACTCCACTCCGTTTTACTCCTCTCCACTCCACTCCTCTCCACTCCACTCCACTCCACTCCACTCCACTCCACTCCACTCCACTCCACTCCACTCCACTCCACTCCACTCCTCTCCACTCCACTCCACTCCACTCCACACCACACCTCTCCACTCCACTCCACTCCACTCCACACCTCTCCACTCCACTCCACTCCACTCCACTCCACTCCACTCCACTCCACTCCACTCCACTCCACTCCACTCCACTCCACTCCACTCCACTCCGTTTTACTCCTCTCCACTCCACTGCACTCCACTCCACTGCACTCCACTCCACTCCACTCCACTCCACTCCACTCCACTCCACTTCACTCCACTCCACTCCACTCCACTCCACTCCACTCCACTCCACTCCACACCTCTCCACTCCACTCCACTCCACTCCACTCCACTCCACTCCGTTTTACTCCTCTCCACTCCACTCCACTCCACTCCACTCCACTCCACTCCACTCCATTCCACTACACTCCACTCCGTTTTACTCCTCTCCACTCCACTCCACTCCACTCCACTCCACTCCACTCCACTCCACTCCACTCCACTCCACTCCACTCCACTCCACTCCTCTCCACTCCACTCCACTCCACACCACACCACTCCACTCCACTCCACTCCACTCCACTCCACTCCACACCTCTCCACTCCACTCCACTCCACTCCACTCCACTCCATCCCACTCCACTCCACTCCACTCCGTTTTACTCCTCTCCACTCCACTGCACTCCACTCCACTCCACTCCACTCCACTCCACTCCACTCCACTCCACTCCACTCCACTCCACTCCACACCTCTCCACTCCACTCCACTCCACTCCACTCCACTCCACTCCACTCCACTCCACTCCACTCCACTCCACTCCACTCCACTCCACTCCGTTTTACTCCTCTCCACTCCACTCCACTCCACTCCACTCCACTCCACTCCATTCCACTACACTCCACTCCGTTTTACTCCTCTCCACTCCACTCCACTCCACTCCACTCCACTCCACTCCACTCCACACCTCTCCACTCAACTCCACTCCACTCCACTCAACTCCACTTCGTTTTACTCCTGTCCACTCCACTCCACTGCACTCCACTGCACTCCACTGCACTCCACTCCACTCCACTCCCCTCCACTCTACTCCACTCAACACCACACCTCTCCACTACACTCCACTCCGCTCCGCACCACTCTACTCCACTCCACTCCACTCCACACCACTCCACTCCACTCCACACCTCTCCACTCCACTCCACACAACACCTCTCCACTCCACTCCACTCCACTCCACTCCACTCCACTCCACTCCTCTCCCTTTTACTCCTCTCCACTCCACTCCACTCCACTCCACTCCACTCAGCTCCACTCCACACCACTTTACTACTCTCCACTCAACACCACTATACTCCACACCAAACCTCTCCACACCACACCTCTCCACTCCTCTCCACTCCACTCTGCTTCACTCCACTCCACTCCACTCCACTCCACTCCATTCCACTCCACTCCACTCCACTCCACTCCACTCCACTCCACTCCACTCCGTTTTACTCCACTCCACTACTCCACTCCACTCCACACCACTCCACTCCACACCTCTCCACTCCACTCCACACCTCTCCAATCCACTCAACACCACACCTCTCCACTCCACTCCACTCCACTCCACTCCACTCCACTCCACTCCACTCCACTCCACTCCACTCCACTCCACTCCACTCCACTCCGTTTTACTCCTCTCCACTCCACTCCTCTACACTCCACTCCACTCCACTCCACTCCACTCAAGTCAACACCACACCTCTCCACTCCACTCCACTCCACTCCACTCCACTGCACTCCACTGCACTCCGCTCCACTCCACTCCACTCCACTCTACTCCACTCCACTCCACTCCACTCCACTCCACTCCACTCCACACTACTCCACTCCACTCCTTTTTACTCCTCTCCACTCCACTCCACTCCACTCCACTCCACTCCACTCCACTCCACACTACTCCACAACTCTCCACTCCACTCCACTCCACTCCACTCCACTCCACTCCACTCCACTCCTTTTTACTCCTCTCCACTCCACTCCACTCCACTCCACTCCACTCCACTCCACTCCACTCCACTCCACTCCACTCCACTCCACTCCACTCCACTCCACACCTCTCCACACCTCTCCACTCCACTCCACTCCACTCCACTCCACTCCACTCCACTCCACTCCACTCCACTCCACTCAACACCACACCTCTCCACTCCACTCCACTCCGCTCCACTCCACTCCACTCCTCTCCACTCCACTCCGCTCCACTGCACACCACACCTCTCCACTCCACTCCACTCCACTCCACTCCACTCCACTCCACTCCACTCCACTCCACTCCTTTTTACTCCTCTCCACTCCACTCCACTTCACCTCACTCCACTCCACTCCACTTCACCTCACTCCACTCCACTCCACTCCACTCCACTCCACTCCACACTACTCCACAACTCTCCATTCCACTCCACTCCACTCCACTCCACTCCACTCCACTCCTTTTTACTCCTCTCCACTCCACTCCACAACACTCCACTGCACTCCACTCCACTCCACTCCACTCTACTCCACTCCACTCCACTCCACACCTCTCCACTCCACTCCACTCCACTCCACTCCACTCAACACCACACCTCTCCACTCCACTCCACTCCGCTCCACTCCACTCCACTCCTCTCCACTCCACTCCACTCCACTCCACACCACACCTCTCCACTCCACTCCACTCCACTCCACTCCACTCCACTCCACTCCACTCCACACCTCTCCACTCCACTCCACTCCACTCCACTCCACTCCACTCCACTCCACTCCACTCCACTCCGTTTTACTCCTCTCCACTCCACTCCACTCCACTCCACTCCACTCCACTCCACTCCACTCCACTCCACTCCACTCCACTCCACTCCACTCCACTGCAAACCTCTCCACTCCACTCAACACCACACCTCTCCACTCCACTCCACTCCACTCCACTCCACTCCACTCCACTCCACTCCGTTTTACTCCTCTCCACTCCACTCCTCTACACTCCACTCCACTCCACTCCACTCAAGTCAACACCTCACCTCTCCACTCCACTCCACTCCACTCCACTCCACTGCACTCCACTGCACTCCGCTCCACTCCACTCCACTCCACTCTACTCCACTCCACTCCACTTCACCTCACTCCAGTCCACACCACACCACATCTCTCCACTCCACTCCACTCCACTCAACTCCACACTACTCCACAACTCTCAACTCCACTCCACTCCACTCCACTCCACTCCACTCCACTCCACTCCGTTTTACTCCTCTCCACTCCACTCCACTCCACTCCACTGCACTCCACTCCACTGCACTCCACTCCACTCCACTCCACACCTCTCCACTCCACTCCACTCCACTCCACTCCACTCCACTCCACTCCACTCCACTCCACTCCACTCCACTCCACTCCGCTCCACTCCTCTCCACTCCACTCCACACCACACCTCTCCACTCCACTCCACTCCACTCCACTCCACTCCACTCCACTCCACTCCACTCCACTCCACACCTCTCCACTCCACTCCACTCCACTCCACTCCACTCCACTCCACTCCACTCCACTCCACTCCACTCCGCTCCACTCCACTCCACTCCTCTCCACTCCACTCCACTCCACTCCACACCACACCTCTCCACTCCACTCCACTCCACTCCACTCCACTCCACTCCACTCCACTCCACTCCACACCTCTCCACTCCACTCCACTCCACTCCACTCCACTCCACTCCACTCCACTCCACTCCACTCCACTCCACTCCACTCCACTCCGTTTTACTCCTCTCCACTCCACTCCACTCCACTCCACTCCACTCCACTCCACTCCACTCCACTCCACTCCACTCCACTCCACTCCACTCCACTCCTCTCCACTCCACTCCACTCCACTCCACACCACACCTCTCCACTCCACTCCACTCCACTCCACTCCACTCCACTCCACTCCACTCCACACCTCTCCACTCCACTCCACTCCACTCCACTCCACTCCACTCCACTCCACTCCGCTCCACTCCACTCCACTCCTCTCCACTCCACTCCACTCCACACCACACCTCTCCACTCCACTCCACTCCACTCCACTCCACTCCACTCCACTCCACACCTCTCCACTCCACTCCACTCCACTCCACTCCACTCCACTCCACTCAACTCCGTTTTACTCCTCTCCACTCCACTCCACTCCACTCCACTCCACTCCACTCCACTCCACTCCACTCCACACCTCTCCACTCCACTCAACACCACACCTCTCCACTCCACTCCACTCCACTCCACTCCACTCCACTCCACTCCACTCCACTCCACTCCACTCCACTCCACTCCGTTTTACTCCTCTCCACTCCACTCCTCTACACTCCACTCCACTCCACTCCACTCAAGTCAACACCACACCTCTCCACTCCACTCCACTCCACTCCACTCCACTGCACTCCACTGCACTCCGCTCCACTCCACTCCACTCCACTCTACTCCACTCCACTCCACTTCACCTCACTCCAGTCCACACCACACCACACCTCTCCACTCCACTCCACTCAACTCCACACTACTCCACAACTCTCAACTCCACTCCACTCCACTCCACTCCACTCCACTCCACTCCGTTTTACTCCTCTCCACTCCACTCCACTCCACTCCACTCCACTCCACTCCACTCCACTCCACTCCATTTTACTCCTCTCCACTCCACTCCACTCCACTCCACTCCACTCCACTCCACTCCACTCCACTCCACTCCACTCCATTTTACTCCTCTCCACTCCACTCCACTCCACTCCACTCCACTCCACTCCACTCCACTCCACTCAACACCACACCTCTCCACTCCACTCCACTCCGCTCCGCACCACTCTACTCCACTCCACTCCACTCCACTCCACTCCACTCCACTCCACTCCACTCCACACCACACCTCTCCACTCCACTCCACTCCACTCCACTCCACACCTCTCCACTCCACTCCACTCCACTCCACTCCACACCTCTCCACTCCACTCCACTCCACTCCACTCCACTCCGTTTTACTCCTGTCCACTCCACTCCACTGCACTCCACTGCACTCCACTGCACTCCACTCCACTCCACTCCCCTCCACTCTACTCCACTCAACACCACACCTCTCCACTCCACTCCACTCCGCTCCGCACCACTCTACTCCACTCCACTCCACTCCACACCACTCCACTCCACTCCACACCTCTCCACTACACTCCACTCCGTTTTACTCCTCTCCACTCCACTCCACTCCACTCCACTCCACTCCATTCCACTCCACTCCACTCCACACCTCTCCACTCCACTCCACTCCACTCCACTCTGTTTTACTCCTGTCCACTCCACTCCACTGCACTCCACTGCACTCCACTGCACTCCACTCCACTCCACTCCCCTCCACTCTACTCCACTCTACACCACACCTCTCCACTCAACTCCACTCCGCTCCGCACCACTCTACTCCACTCCACTCCACTCCACACCACTCCACTCCTCTCCACACCTCTCCACTCCACTCCACACAACACCTCTCCACTCCACTCCACTCCACTCCACTCCACTCCACTCCACACCACTCCAATCCACTCCACACCTCTCCACTCCACTCCACACAACACCTCTCCACTCCACTCCACTCCACTCCACTCCACTCCACTCCACTCCACTCCACTCCACTCCTCTCCCTTTTACTCCTCTCCACTCCACTCCACTCCACTCCACTCAGCTCCACTCCACACCACTTTACTACTCTCCACTCAACACCACTATACTCCACACCAAACCTCTCCACACCACACCTCTCCACTCCTCTCCACTCCACTCTGCTTCACTCCACTCCACTCCACTCCACTCCACTCCACTCCACTCCACTCCACTCCACTCCACTCCACTCCACTCCGTTTTACTCCTCTCCACTACACTCCTCTACACTCCACTCCACTCCACTCCACTCCACTCAAGTCAACACCACACCTCTCCACTCCACTCCACTCCACTCCACTGCACTCAGCTCCACTCCACACCACTTTACTACTCTCCACTCAACACCACTATACTCCACACCAAACCTCTCCACACCACACCTCTCCACTCCTCTCCACTCCACTCTACTCCACTCCACTCCGTTTTACTCCTCTCCACTCCACTCCTCTCCACTCCACTCAATTCCACTCCACTCCACTCCACTCCACTCCTCTCCACTCCACTCCACTCCACTCCACACCACACCTCTCCACTCCAATCCACTCAACTCCACTCCACTCCACTCCACACCTCTCCACTCCACTCCACTCCACTCCACTCCACTCCACTCCACTCCACTCCACTCCACTCCACTCCACTCCACTCCGTTTTACTCCTCTCCACTCCACTGCACTCCACTGCACTCCACTGCACTCCACTCCACTCCACTCCACTCTACTCCACTCCACTCCACTCCACTCCACTCCACTCCACTCCACACCTCTCCACTCCACTCCACTCCACTGCACTCCACTCCACTCCACTCCACTCCGTTTTACTCCTCTCCACTCCACTCCACTCCACTCCACTCCACTCCATTCCACTACACTCCACTCCGTTTTACTCCTCTCCACTCCACTCCACTCCACTCCACTCCACTCCACTCCACTCCACTCCACTCCACTCCACTCCACTCCACTCCTCTCCACTCCACTCCACTCCACTCCACACCACACCTCTCCACTCCACTCCACTCCACTCCACTCCACTCCACACCTCTCCACTCCACTCCACTCCACTCCACTCCACTCCACTCCACTCCACTCCACTCCACTCCACTCCACTCCACTCCACTCCGTTTTACTCCTCTCCACTCCACTGCACTCCACTGCACTCCACTCCACTCCACTCCACTCCACTCCACTCCACTCCACTCCACTCCACTCCACTCCACTCCACACCTCTCCACTCCACTCCACTCCACTCCACTCCACTCCACTCCACTCCACTCCGTTTTACTCCTCTCCACTCCACTCCACTCCACTCCACTCCACTCCACTCCACTCCATTCCACTACACTCCACTCCGTTTTACTCCTCTCCACTCCACTCCACTCCACTCCACTCCACTCCACTCCACTCCACTCCACTCCACTCCACTCCACTCCACTCCACTCCACACCTCTCCACTCCACTCCACTCCACTCCACTTCACTCCACTTCGTTTTACTCCTGTCCACTCCACTCCACTGCACTCCACTGCACTCCACTGCACTCCACTCCACTCCACTCCCCTCCACTCTACTCCACTCAACACCACACCTCTCCACTCCACTCGACTCCGCTCCGCACCACTCTACTCCACTCCACTCCACTCCACACCACTCCACTCCACTCCACACCTCTCCACTCCACTCCACACAACACCTCTCCACTCCACTCCACTCCACTCCACTCCACTCCACTCCACTCCACTCCACTCCACTCCACTCCACTCCACTCCACTCCTCTCCCTTTTACTCCTCTCCACTCCACTCCACTCCACTCCACTCCACTCCACTCCACTCCACTCCACTCCACTGCACTCCACTGCACTCCGCTCCACTCCACTCCACTCCACTCTACTCCACTCCACTCCACTTCACCTCACTCCAGTCCACACCACACCACACCTCTCCACTCCACTCCACTCCACTCCACACTACTCCACAACTCTCCACTCCACTCCACTCCACTCCACTCCACTCCACTCCTTTTTACTCCTCTCCACTCCACTCCACTCCACTCCACTCCACTCCACTCCACTCCACTCCACTCCACTCCACACCTCTCCACTCCACTCCACTCCACTCCACTCCACTCCACTCCACTCAACACCACACCTCTCCACTCCACTCCACTCCGCTCCACTCCACTCCACTCCTCTCCACTCCACTCCACTCCACTCCACACCACACCTCTCCACTCCACTCCACTCCACTCCACTCCACTCCACTCCACTCCACTCCACTACACACCTCTCCACTCCACTCCACTCCACTCCACTCCGCTCCACTCCGCTCCACTCCACTCTACTCCACTCCACTCCACTTCACCTCACTCCAGTCCACACCACACCACACCTCTCCACTCCACTCCACTCCACTCCACACTACTCCACAACTCTCCACTCCACGCCACTCCACTCCACTCCTTTTTACTCCTCTCCACTCCACTCCACTCCACTCCACTCCACTCCACTCCACTCCACTCCACTCCACTCCACTCCACTCCACTCCACTCCACTCCACTCCACTCCACTCCACTCCACTCCACTCCACTCCTCTCCCTTTTACTCCTCTCCACTCCACTCCACTCCACTCCACTCCACTCAGCTCCACTCCACACCACTTTACTACTCTCCACTCAACACCACTATACTCCACACCACTCCACTCCACTCCACACCTCTCCACTCCACTCCACTCCACTCCACTCCACTCCACTCCACTCCACTCCACTCCACTCCACTCCACTCCACTCCACTCCACTCCACTCCGTTTTACTCCTCTCCACTCCACTCCACTCCACTCCATTCCACTACACTCCACTCCGTTTTACTCCTCTCCACTCCACTCCACTCCACTCCACTCCACTCCACTCCACTCCACACCTCTCCACTCCACTCCACTCCACTCCACTCCACTCCACTCCGTTTTACTCCTGTCCACTCCACTCCACTGCACTCCACTGCACTCCACTCCACTCCACTCCCCTCCACTCTACTCCACTCAACACCACACCTCTCCACTCCACTCCACTCCGCTCCGCACCACTCTACTCCACTCCACTCCACTCCACACCACTCCACTCCACTCCACACCTCTCCACTACACTCCACTCCGTTTTACTCCTCTCCACTCCACTCCACTCCACTCCACTCCACTCCACTCCACTCCACTCCACTCCACTCCACTCCACTCCACTCCACTCCATTCCACTCCACTCCACTCCACACCTCTCCAATCCACTCCACTCCACTCCACTCCACTCCACTCCGTTTTACTCCTGTCCACTCCACTCCACTGCACTCCACTGCACTCCACTGCACTCCACTCCACTCCACTCCCCTCCACTCTACTCCACTCTACGCCACACCTCTCCACTCCACTCCACTCCGCTCCGTACCACTCTACTCCACTCCACTCCACTCCACACCACTCCACTCCACACCACACCTCTCCACTCCACTCCACTCCACTCCACTCCACTCCACTCCACTCCACTCCACTCCACACCTCTCCACTCCACTCCACTCCACTCCACTCCACTCCACTCCACTCCACTCCACTCCACTCCACTCCGTTTTACTCCTCTCCACTCCACTCCACTCCACTCCACTCCACTCCACTCCACTCCATTCCACTACACTCCACTCCGTTTTACTCCTCTCCACTCCACTCCACTCCACTCCACTCCACTCCACACCTCTCCACTCAACTCCACTCCACTCCACTCCACTCCACTTCGTTTTACTCCTGTCCACTCCACTCCACTGCACTCCACTGCACTCCACTGCACTCCACTCCACTCCACTCCCCTCCACTCTACTCCACTCAACACCACACCTCTCCACTACACTCCACTCCGCTCCGCACCACTCTACTCCACTCCACTCCACTCCACACCACTCCACTCCACTCCACACCTCTCCACTCCACTCCACACAACACCTCTCCACTCCACTCCACTCCACTCCACTCCACTCCACTCCTCTCCCTTTTACTCCTCTCCACTCCACTCCACTCCACTCCACTCCACTCAGCTCCACTCCACACCACTTTACTACTCTCCACTCAACACCACTATACTCCACACCAAACCTCTCCACACCACACCTCTCCACTCCTCTCCACTCCACTCTGCTTCACTCCACTCCACTCCACTCCACTCCACTCCACTCCACTCCACTCCACTCCACTCCACTCCACTCCACTCCACTCCACTCCACTCCACTCCACTCCACTCCGTTTTACTCCACTCCACTACTCCACTCCACTCCACACCACTCCACTCCACACCTCTCCACTCCACTCCACACCTCTCCAATCCACTCAACACCACACCTCTCCACTCCACTCCACTCCACTCCACTCCACTCAACACCACACCTCTCCACTACACTCCACTCCGCTCCGCACCACTCTACTCCACTCCACTCCACTCCACACCACTCCACTCCACTCCACACCTCTCCACTCCACTCCACACAACACCTCTCCACTCCACTCCACTCCACTCCACTCCACTCCTCTCCCTTTTACTCCTCTCCACTCCACTCCACTCCACTCCACTCCACTCAGCTCCACTCCACACCACTTTACTACTCTCCACTCAACACCACTATACTCCACACCAAACCTCTCCACACCACACCTCTCCACTCCTCTCCACTCCACTCTGCTTCACTCCACTCCACTCCACTCCACTCCACTCCACTCCACTCCACTCCACTCCACTCCACTCCACGCCACTCCACTCCACTCCACTCCACTCCACTCCACTCCACTCCACTCCGTTTTACTCCACTCCACTACTCCACTCCACTCCACACCACTCCACTCCACACCTCTCCACTCCACTCCACACCTCTCCAATCCACTCCACTCCACTCCACTCCACTCCGCTCCACTCCACACCACACCTCTCCACTCCACTCCACTCCACTCCACTCCACTCCACTCCACTCCACTCCACTCCACTCCACTCCTTTTTACTCCTCTCCACTCCACTCCACTTCACCTCACTCCACTCCACTCCACTTCACCTCACTCCACTCCACTGCACTCCACTCCACTCCACTCCACACTACTCCACAACTCTCCACTCCACTCCACTCCACTCCACTCCACTCCACTCTACTCCACTCCACTCCACTCCACACCTCTCCACTCCACTCCACTCCACTCCACTCCACTCCACTCCACTCAACACCACACCTCTCCACTCCACTCCACTCTGCTCCACTCCACTCCACTCCTCTCCACTCCACTCCACTCCACTCCACACCACACCTCTCCACTCCACTCCACTCCACTCCACTCCACTCCACTCCACTCCACTCCACACCTCTCCACTCCACTCCACTCCACTCCACTCCACTCCACTCCACTCCACTCCACTCCGTTTTACTCCTCTCCACTCCACTCCACTCCACTCCACTCCACTCCACTCCACTCCACTCCACTCCACTCCACTCCACTGCAAACCTCTCCACTCCACTCAACACCACACCTCTCCACTCCACACCACACCTCTCCACTCCTCTCCACTCCACTCTGCTTCACTCCACTCCACTCCACTCCACTCCACTCCACTCCACTCCACTCCACTCCACTCCACTCCACTCCACTCCACTCCGTTTTACTCCACTCCACTACTCCACTCCACTCCACACCACTCCACTCCACACCTCTCCACTCCACTCAACACCTCTCCAATCCACTCAACACCACACCTCTCCACTCCACTCCACTCCACTCCACTCCACTCCACTCCACTCCACTCCACTCCACTCCACTCCACTCCACTCCACTCCACTCCGTTTTACTCCTCTCCACTCCACTCCTCTACACTCCACTCCACTCCACTCCACTCCACTCAAGTCAACACCACACCTCTCCACTCCACTCCACTCCACTCCACTCCACTGCACTCCACTGCACTCCGCTCCACTCCACTCCACTCCACTCTACTCCACTCCACTCCACTCCACTCCACTCCACTCCACACTACTCCACTCCACTCCTTTTTACTCCTCTCCACTCCACTCCACTCCACTCCACTCCACTCCACACTACTCCACAACTCTCCACTCCACTCCACTCCACTCCACTCCACTCCACTCCACTCCACTCCTTTTTACTCCTCTCCACTCCACTCCACTCCACTCCACTGCACTCCACTCCACTCCACTCCACTCCACTCCACTCCACTCCACTCCACTCCACTCCACTCCACACCTCTCCACACCTCTCCACTCCACTCCACTCCACTCCACTCCACTCCACTCCACTCCACTCCACTCCACTCCACTCCACTCCACTCAACACCGCACCTCTCCACTCCACTCCACTCCGCTCCACTCCACTCCACTCCTCTCCACTCCACTCCGCTCCACTCCACACCACACCTCTCCACTCCACTCCACTCCACTCCACTCCACTCCACTCCACTCCACTCCACTCCTTTTTACTCCTCTCCACTCCACTCCACTTCACCTCACTCCACTCCACTCCACTTCACCTCACTCCACTCCACTGCACTCCACTCCACTC
The DNA here is from genome assembly GCA_036925125.1 of Oreortyx pictus. NCBI lineage: Eukaryota > Metazoa > Chordata > Aves > Galliformes > Odontophoridae > Oreortyx > Oreortyx pictus. The sequence continues at coordinate 469,906 of JAUPFR010000020.1, read as the reverse complement.
CACTCCACACTACTCCACAACTCTCCACTCCACTCCACTCCACTCCACTCCACTCCACTCCACTCCTTTTTACTCCTCTCCACTCCACTCCACTCCACTCCACTGCACTCCACTCCACTCCACTCCACTCTACTCCACTCCACTCCACTCCACACCTCTCCACTCCACTCCACTCCACTCCACTCCACTCCACTCCACTCCACTCAACACCACACCTCTCCACTCCACTCCACTCCGCTCCACTCCACTCCACTCCTCTCCACTCCACTCCACTCCACTCCACACCACACCTCTCCACTCCACTCCACTCCACTCCACTCCACTCCACTCCACTCCACTCCACTCCACTCCACTCCACTCCACACCTCTCCACTCCACTCCACTCCACTCCACTCCACTCCACTCCACTCCACTCCACTCCGTTTTACTCCTCTCCACTCCACTCCACTCCACTCCACTCCACTCCACTCCACTCCACTCCACTCCACTGCAAACCTCTCCACTCCACTCAACACCACACCTCTCCACTCCACTCCACTCCACTCCACTCCACTCCACTCCACTCCACTCCACTCCACTCCACTCCGTTTTACTCCTCTCCACTCCACTCCTCTACACTCCACTCCACTCCACTCCACTCAAGTCAACACCTCACCTCTCCACTCCACTCCACTCCACTCCACTCCACTGCACTCCACTGCACTCCGCTTCACTCCACTCCACTCCACTCTACTCCACTCCACTCCACTTCACCTCACTCCAGTCCACACCACTCCAGTCCACACCACACCACATCTCTCCACTCCACTCCACTCCACTCAACTCCACTCCACTCCACAACTCTCAACTCCACTCCACTCCACTCCACTCCACTCCACTCCACTCCACTCCACTCCGTTTTACTCCTCTCCACTCCACTCCACTCCACTCCACTGCACTCCACTCCACTCCACTCCACTCCACTCCACTCCACTCCACTCCACTCCACACCTCTCCACTCCACTCCACTCCACTCCACTCCACTCCACTCCACTCCGCTCCACTCCACTCCACTCCTCTCCACTCCACTCCGCTCCACTCCACTCCACTCCTCTCCACTCCACTCCACTCCACTCCACACCACACCTCTCCACTCCACTCCACTCCACTCCACTCCACTCCACTCCACTCCACTCCACTCCACTCCACTCCACTCCACACCTCTCCACTCCACTCCACTCCACTCCACTCCACTCCACTCCACTCCGTTTTACTCCTCTCCACTCCACTCCACTCCACTCCACTCCACTCCACTCCACTCCACTCCACTCCACTCCACTCCACTCCACTCCACTCCGTTTTACTCCTCTCCACTCCACTCCTCTACATTCCACTCCACTCCACTCCACTCAAGTCAACACCACACCTCTCCACTCCACTCCACTCCACTCCACTCCACTGCACTCCACTGCACTCCGCTCCACTCCACTCCACTCCACTCTACTCCACTCCACTCCACTTCACCTCACTCCAGTCCACACCACACCACACCTCTCCACTCCACTCCACTCCACTCAACTCCACACTACTCCACAACTCTCAACTCCACTCCACTCCACTCCACTCCACTCCACTCCACTCCGTTTTACTCCTCTCCACTCCACTCCACTCCACTCCACTCCACTCCACTCCACTCCACTCCACTCCACTCCACTCCACTCCATTTTACTCCTCTCCACTCCACTCCACTCCACTCCACTCCACTCCACTCCACTCCACTCCACTCCACTCCACTCCACTCCATTTTACTCCTCTCCACTCCACTCCACTCCACTCCACTCCACTCCACTCCACTCAACACCACACCTCTCCACTCCACTCCACTCCGCTCCGCACCACTCTACTCCACTCCACTCCACTCCACTCCACTCCACTCCACTCCACTCCACTCCACTCCACACCACACCTCTCCACTCCACTCCACTCCACTCCACTCCACACCTCTCCACTCCACTCCACTCCACTCCACTCCACTCCACACCTCTCCACTCCACTCCACTCCACTCCACTCCACTCCGTTTTACTCCTGTCCACTCCACTCCACTGCACTCCACTGCACTCCACTGCACTCCACTCCACTCCACTCCCCTCCACTCTACTCCACTCAACACCACACCTCTCCACTCCACTCCACTCCGCTCCGCACCACTCTACTCCACTCCACTCCACTCCACACCACTCCACTCCACTCCACACCTCTCCACTACACTCCACTCCGTTTTACTCCTCTCCACTCCACTCCACTCCACTCCACTCCACTCCATTCCACTCCACTCCACTCCACACCTCTCCACTCCACTCCACTCCACTCCACTCCACTCCGTTTTACTCCTGTCCACTCCACTCCACTGCACTCCACTGCACTCCACTGCACTCCACTCCACTCCACTCCCCTCCACTCTACTCCACTCTACACCACACCTCTCCACTCAACTCCACTCCGCTCCGCACCACTCTACTCCACTCCACTCCACTCCACACCACTCCACTCCACTCCACACCTCTCCACTCCACTCCACTCCACTCCACTCCACTCCACTCCACTCCACTCCACTCCACTCCACTCCACTCCACTCCGTTTTACTCCTCTCCACTACACTCCTCTACACTCCACTCCACTCCACTCCACTCCACTCCACTCAAGTCAACACCACACCTCTCCACTCCACTCCACTCCACTCCACTGCACTCAGCTCCACTCCACACCACTTTACTACTCTCCACTCAACACCACTATACTCCACACCAAACCTCTCCACACCACACCTCTCCACTCCTCTCCACTCCACTCTACTCCACTCCACTCCGTTTTACTCCTCTCCACTCCACTCCTCTCCACTCCACTCAATTCCACTCCACTCCACTCCACTCCACTCCTCTCCACTCCACTCCACTCCACTCCACACCACACCTCTCCACTCCAATCCACTCAACTCCACTCCACTCCACTCCACACCTCTCCACTCCACTCCACTCCACTCCACTCCACTCCACTCCACTCCACTCCACTCCACTCCACTCCACTCCACTCCACTCCACTCCACTCCACTCCACTCCGTTTTACTCCTCTCCACTCCACTGCACTCCACTGCACTCCACTGCACTCCACTGCACTCCACTGCACTCCACTCCAGTCCACTCCACTCCACTCCACTCCACTCCACTCCACTCCACTCCACTCCACACCTCTCCACTCCACTCCACTCCACTCCACTCCACTCCGTTTTACTCCTCTCCACTCCACTCCACTCCACTCCACTCCATTCCACTACACTCCACTCCGTTTTACTCCTCTCCACTCCACTCCACTCCACTCCACTCCACTCCACTCCACTCCACTCCACTCCACTCCACTCCACTCCACTCCACTCCACTCCACTCCTCTCCACTCCACTCCACTCCACTCCACACCACACCTCTCCACTCCACTCCACTCCACTCCACTCCACTCCACACCTCTCCACTCCACTCCACTCCACTCCACTCCACTCCACTCCACTCCACTCCACTCCACTCCACTCCACTCCGTTTTACTCCTCTCCACTCCACTCCACTCCACTCCACTCCACTCCACTCCATTCCACTACACTCCACTCCGTTTTACTCCTCTCCACTCCACTCCACTCCACTCCACTCCACTCCACTCCACTCCACTCCACTCCACTCCACTCCACTCCACACCTCTCCACTCCACTCCACTCCACTCCACTTCACTCCACTTCGTTTTACTCCTGTCCACTCCACTCCACTGCACTCCACTGCACTCCACTGCACTCCACTCCACTCCACTCCCCTCCACTCTACTCCACTCAACACCACACCTCTCCACTCCACTCCACTCCGCTCCGCACCACTCTACTCCACTCCACTCCACTCCACACCACTCCACTCCACTCCACACCTCTCCACTCCACTCCACACAACACCTCTCCACTCCACTCCACTCCATTCCACTCCACTCCACTCCACTCCACTCCACTCCACTCCACTCCACTCCTCTCCCTTTTACTCCTCTCCACTCCACTCCACTCCACTCCACTACACTCCACTCCACTCCACTGCACTCCACTGCACTCCGCTCCACTCCACTCCACTCCACTCTACTCCACTCCACTCCACTTCACCTCACTCCAGTCCACACCACACCACACCTCTCCACTCCACTCCACTCCACTCCACACTACTCCACAACTCTCCACTCCACTCCACTCCACTCCACTCCACTCCACTCCTTTTTACTCCTCTCCACTCCACTCCACTCCACTCCACTCCACACCTCTCCACTCCACTCCACTCCACTCCACTCCACTCCACTCAACACCACACCTCTCCACTCCACTCCACTCCGCTCCACTCCACTCCACTCCTCTCCACTCCACTCCACTCCACTCCACACCACACCTCTCCACTCCACTCCACACAACACCTCTCCACTCCACTCCACTCCACTCCACTCCACTCCACTCCACTCCACTCCACTCCACTCCACTCCTCTCCCTTTTACTCCTCTCCACTCCACTCCACTCCACTCCACTCCACTCCACTCCACTCCACTCCACTCCACTCCACTCCACTCCACTCCGTTCTACTCCTCTCCACTTTACTCCTCTACACTCCACTCCACTCCACTCCACTCAAGTCAACACCTCACCTCTCCACTCCACTCCACTCCACTCCACTCCACTGCACTCCACTGCACTCCGCTTCACTCCACTCCACTCCACTCTACTCCACTCCACTCCACTTCACCTCACTCCAGTCCACACCACACCACATCTCTCCACTCCACTCCACTCCACTCAACTCCACACTACTCCACAACTCTCAACTCCACTCCACTCCACTCCACTCCACTCCACTCCACTCCACTCCGTTTTACTCCTCTCCACTCCACTCCACTCCACTCCACTGCACTCCACTCCACTCCACTCCACTCCACTCCACTCCACTCCACTCCACTCCACTCCACACCTCTCCACTCCACTCCACTCCACTCCACTCCACTCCACTCCACTCCACTCCACTCCACTCCGCTCCACTCCACTCCACTCCTCTCCACTCCACTCCACTCCACTCCACACCACACCTCTCCACTCCACTCCACTCCACTCCACTCCACTCCACTCCACTCCACTCCACTCCACTCCACTCCACTCCACTCCACACCTCTCCACTCCACTCCACTCCACTCCACTCCACTCCACTCCGTTTTACTCCTCTCCACTCCACTCCACTCCACTCCACTCCACTCCACTCCACTCCACTCCACTCCACTCCACTCCACACCACTCCACTCCGTTTTACTCCTCTCCACTCCACTCCTCTACACTCCACTCCACTCCACTCCACTCAAGTCAACACCACACCTCTCCACTCCACTCCACTCCACTCCACTCCACTGCACTCCACTGCACTCCGCTCCACTCCACTCCACTCCACTCTACTCCACTCCACTCCACTTCACCTCACTCCAGTCCACACCACACCACACCTCTCCACTCCACTCCACTCCACTCAACTCCACACTACTCCACAACTCTCAACTCCACTCCACTCCACTCCACTCCACTCCACTCCACTCCACTCCGTTTTACTCCTCTCCACTCCACTCCACTCCACTCCACTCCACTCCACTCCACTCCACTCCACTCCACTCCACTCCACTCCACTCCACTCCACTCCATTTTACTCCTCTCCACTCCACTCCACTCCACTTCACTCCACTCCACTCCACTCCACTCCACTCCATTTTACTCCTCTCCACTCCACTCCACTCCACTCCACTCCACTCCACTCCACTCCACTCCACTCCACTCAACACCACACCTCTCCACTCCACTCCACTCCGCTCCGCACCACTCTACTCCACTCCACTCCACTCCACTCCACTCCACTCCACTCCACTCCACTCCACTCCACTCCACACCACACCTCTCCACTCCACTCCACTCCACTCCACTCCACACCTCTCCACTCCACTCCACTCCACTCCACTCCACTCCACACCTCTCCACTCCACTCCACTCCACTCCACTCCACTCCACTCCACTCCGTTTTACTCCTGTCCACTCCACTCCACTGCACTCCACTGCACTCCACTGCACTCCACTCCACTCCACTCCCCTCCACTCTACTCCACTCAACACCACACCTCTCCACTCCACTCCACTCCGCTCCGCACCACTCTACTCCACTCCACTCCACACCACTCCACTCCACTCCACACCTCTCCACTACACTCCACTCCGTTTTACTCCTCTCCACTCCACTCCACTCCACTCCACTCCACTCCACTCCATTCCACTCCACTCCACTCCACACCTCTCCACTCCACTCCACTCCACTCCACTCCACTCCGTTTTACTCCTGTCCACTCCACTCCACTGCACTCCACTGCACTCCACTGCACTCCACTCCACTCCACTCCCCTCCACTCTACTCCACTCTACACCACACCTCTCCACTCAACTCCACTCCGCTCCGCACCACTCTACTCCACTCCACTCCACTCCACACCACTCCACTCCACTCCACACCTCTCCACTCCACTCCACACAACACCTCTCCACTCCACTCCACTCCACTCCACTCCACTCCACTCCACTCCACTCCACTCCACTCCACTCCACTCCACTCCGTTTTACTCCTCTCCACTACACTCCTCTACACTCCACTCCACTCCACTCCACTCCACTCAAGTCAACACCACACCTCTCCACTCCACTCCACTCCACTCCACTGCACTCAGCTCCACTCCACTCCACTTTACTACTCTCCACTCAACACCACTATACTCCACACCAAACCTCTCCACACCACACCTCTCCACTCCTCTCCACTCCACTCTACTCCACTCCACTCCGTTTTACTCCTCTCCACTCCACTCCTCTCCACTCCACTCAATTCCACTCCACTCCACTCCACTCCACTCCTCTCCACTCCACTCCACTCCACTCCACACCACACCTCTCCACTCCAATCCACTCAACTCCACTCCACTCCACTCCACACCTCTCCACTCCACTCCACTCCACTCCACTCCACTCCACTCCACTCCACTCCACTCCACTCCACTCCACTCCACTCCACTCCACTCCGTTTTACTCCTCTCCACTCCACTGCACTCCACTGCACTCCACTGCACTCCACTCCACTGCACTCCACTCCACTCCACTCCACTCCACTCCACTCCACTCCACTCCACTCCACTCCACTCCACTCCACTCCACTCCACTCCACACCTCTCCACTCCACTCCACTCCACTCCACTCCACTCCACTCCACTCCACTCCGTTTTACTCCTCTCCACTCCACTCCACTCCACTCCACTCCACTCCATTCCACTACACTCCACTCCGTTTTACTCCTCTCCACTCCACTCCACTCCACTCCACTCCACTCCACTCCACTCCACTCCACTCCACTCCACTCCTCTCCACTCCACTCCACTCCACTCCACACCACACCTCTCCACTCCACTCCACTCCACTCCACTCCACTCCACACCTCTCCACTCCACTCCACTCCACTCCACTCCACTCCACTCCACTCCACTCCACTCCACTCCACTCCACACCTCTCCACTCCACTCCACTCCACTCCACTCCACTCCACTCCACTCCACTCCACTCCGTTTTACTCCTCTCCACTCCACTCCACTCCACTCCACTCCACTCCACTCCACTCCACTCCATTCCACTACACTCCACTCCGTTTTACTCCTCTCCACTCCACTCCACTCCACTCTACTCCACTCCACTCCACTCCACTCCACTCCACTCCACTCCACTCCACACCTCTCCACTCCACTCCACTCCACTCCACTTCACTCCACTTCGTTTTACTCCTGTCCACTCCACTCCACTGCACTCCACTGCACTCCACTGCACTCCACTCCACTCCACTCCCCTCCACTCTACTCCACTCAACACCACACCTCTCCACTCCACTCCACTCCGCTCCGCACCACTCTACTCCACTCCACTCCACTCCACACCACTCCACTCCACTCCACACCTCTCCACTCCACTCCACACAACACCTCTCCACTCCACTCCACTCCACTCCACTCCACTCCACTCCACTCCACTCCACTCCACTCCACTCCTCTCCCTTTTACTCCTCTCCACTCCACTCCACTCCACTCCACTCCACTCCACTCCACTCCACTCCACTGCACTCCACTGCACTCCGCTCCACTCCACTCCACTCCACTCTACTCCACTCCACTCCACTTCACCTCACTCCAGTCCACACCACACCACACCTCTCCACTCCACTCCACTCCACTCCACACTACTCCACAACTCTCCACTCCACTCCACTCCACTCCACTCCACTCCACTCCTTTTTACTCCTCTCCACTCCACTCCACTTCACCTCACTCCACTCCACTCCACTTCACCTCACTCCACTCCACTGCACTCCACTCCACTCCACTCCACACTACTCCACAACTCTCCACTCCACTCCACTCCACTCCACTCCACTCCACTCCACTCCTTTTTACTCCTCTCCACTCCACTCCACTCCACTCCACTGCACTCCACTCCACTCCACTCCACTCTACTCCACTCCACTCCACTCCACACCTCTCCACTCCACTCCACTCCACTCCACTCCACTCCACTCCACTCCACTCAACACCACACCTCTCCACTCCACTCCACTCCGCTCCACTCCACTCCACTCCTCTCCACTCCACTCCACTCCACTCCACACCACACCTCTCCACTCCACTCCACTCCACTCCACTCCACTCCACTCCACTCCACTCCACTCCACTCCACTCCACTCCACACCTCTCCACTCCACTCCACTCCACTCCACTCCACTCCACTCCACTCCACTCCACTCCGTTTTACTCCTCTCCACTCCACTCCACTCCACTCCACTCCACTCCACTCCACTCCACTCCACTCCACTGCAAACCTCTCCACTCCACTCAACACCACACCTCTCCACTCCACTCCACTCCACTCCACTCCACTCCACTCCACTCCACTCCACTCCACTCCACTCCGTTTTACTCCTCTCCACTCCACTCCTCTACACTCCACTCCACTCCACTCCACTCAAGTCAACACCTCACCTCTCCACTCCACTCCACTCCACTCCACTCCACTGCACTCCACTGCACTCCGCTTCACTCCACTCCACTCCACTCTACTCCACTCCACTCCACTTCACCTCACTCCAGTCCACACCACACCACATCTCTCCACTCCACTCCACTCCACTCAACTCCACTCCACTCCACAACTCTCAACTCCACTCCACTCCACTCCACTCCACTCCACTCCACTCCACTCCACTCCGTTTTACTCCTCTCCACTCCACTCCACTCCACTCCACTGCACTCCACTCCACTCCACTCCACTCCACTCCACTCCACTCCACTCCACTCCACACCTCTCCACTCCACTCCACTCCACTCCACTCCACTCCACTCCACTCCGCTCCACTCCACTCCACTCCTCTCCACTCCACTCCGCTCCACTCCACTCCACTCCTCTCCACTCCACTCCACTCCACTCCACACCACACCTCTCCACTCCACTCCACTCCACTCCACTCCACTCCACTCCACTCCACTCCACTCCACTCCACTCCACACCTCTCCACTCCACTCCACTCCACTCCACTCCACTCCACTCCACTCCGTTTTACTCCTCTCCACTCCACTCCACTCCACTCCACTCCACTCCACTCCACTCCACTCCACTCCACTCCACTCCACTCCACTCCACTCCACTCCGTTTTACTCCTCTCCACTCCACTCCTCTACATTCCACTCCACTCCACTCCACTCAAGTCAACACCACACCTCTCCACTCCACTCCACTCCACTCCACTCCACTGCACTCCACTGCACTCCGCTCCACTCCACTCCACTCCACTCTACTCCACTCCACTCCACTTCACCTCACTCCAGTCCACACCACACCACACCTCTCCACTCCACTCCACTCCACTCAACTCCACACTACTCCACAACTCTCAACTCCACTCCACTCCACTCCACTCCACTCCACTCCACTCCGTTTTACTCCTCTCCACTCCACTCCACTCCACTCCACTCCACTCCACTCCACTCCACTCCACTCCACTCCACTCCACTCCACTCCATTTTACTCCTCTCCACTCCACTCCACTCCACTCCACTCCACTCCACTCCACTCCACTCCACTCCACTCCACTCCACTCCATTTTACTCCTCTCCACTCCACTCCACTCCACTCCACTCCACTCCACTCCACTCAACACCACACCTCTCCACTCCACTCCACTCCGCTCCGCACCACTCTACTCCACTCCACTCCACTCCACTCCACTCCACTCCACTCCACTCCACTCCACTCCACACCACACCTCTCCACTCCACTCCACTCCACTCCACTCCACACCTCTCCACTCCACTCCACTCCACTCCACTCCACTCCACACCTCTCCACTCCACTCCACTCCACTCCACTCCACTCCGTTTTACTCCTGTCCACTCCACTCCACTGCACTCCACTGCACTCCACTGCACTCCACTCCACTCCACTCCCCTCCACTCTACTCCACTCAACACCACACCTCTCCACTCCACTCCACTCCGCTCCGCACCACTCTACTCCACTCCACTCCACTCCACACCACTCCACTCCACTCCACACCTCTCCACTACACTCCACTCCGTTTTACTCCTCTCCACTCCACTCCACTCCACTCCACTCCACTCCATTCCACTCCACTCCACTCCACTTCACCTCACTCCAGTCCACACCACACCACACCTCTCCACTCCACTCCGTTTTACTCCTGTCCACTCCACTCCACTCCACTCCACTCCACTCCACTCCACTCCACTCCACTCCTCTCCCTTTTACTCCTCTCCACTCCACTCCACTCCACTCCACTCCACTCCACTCCACTCCACTCCACTCCACTCCACTCCACTCCACTCCGTTCTACTCCTCTCCACTTTACTCCTCTACACTCCACTCCACTCCACTCCACTCAAGTCAACACCTCACCTCTCCACTCCACTCCACTCCACTCCACTCCACTGCACTCCACTGCACTCCGCTTCACTCCACTCCACTCCACTCTACTCCACTCCACTCCACTTCACCTCACTCCAGTCCACACCACACCACATCTCTCCACTCCACTCCACTCCACTCAACTCCACACTACTCCACAACTCTCAACTCCACTCCACTCCACTCCACTCCACTCCACTCCACTCCACTCCGTTTTACTCCTCTCCACTCCACTCCACTCCACTCCACTGCACTCCACTCCACTCCACTCCACTCCACTCCACTCCACTCCACTCCACTCCACTCCACACCTCTCCACTCCACTCCACTCCACTCCACTCCACTCCACTCCACTCCACTCCACTCCACTCCGCTCCACTCCACTCCACTCCTCTCCACTCCACTCCACTCCACTCCACACCACACCTCTCCACTCCACTCCACTCCACTCCACTCCACTCCACTCCACTCCACTCCACTCCACTCCACTCCACTCCACTCCACACCTCTCCACTCCACTCCACTCCACTCCACTCCACTCCACTCCGTTTTACTCCTCTCCACTCCACTCCACTCCACTCCACTCCACTCCACTCCACTCCACTCCACTCCACTCCACTCCACACCACTCCACTCCGTTTTACTCCTCTCCACTCCACTCCTCTACACTCCACTCCACTCCACTCCACTCAAGTCAACACCACACCTCTCCACTCCACTCCACTCCACTCCACTCCACTGCACTCCACTGCACTCCGCTCCACTCCACTCCACTCCACTCTACTCCACTCCACTCCACTTCACCTCACTCCAGTCCACACCACACCACACCTCTCCACTCCACTCCACTCCACTCAACTCCACACTACTCCACAACTCTCAACTCCACTCCACTCCACTCCACTCCACTCCACTCCACTCCACTCCGTTTTACTCCTCTCCACTCCACTCCACTCCACTCCACTCCACTCCACTCCACTCCACTCCACTCCACTCCACTCCACTCCACTCCACTCCATTTTACTCCTCTCCACTCCACTCCACTCCACTTCACTCCACTCCACTCCACTCCACTCCACTCCATTTTACTCCTCTCCACTCCACTCCACTCCACTCCACTCCACTCCACTCCACTCCACTCCACTCCACTCAACACCACACCTCTCCACTCCACTCCACTCCGCTCCGCACCACTCTACTCCACTCCACTCCACTCCACTCCACTCCACTCCACTCCACTCCACTCCACTCCACTCCACTCCACACCACACCTCTCCACTCCACTCCACTCCACTCCACTCCACACCTCTCCACTCCACTCCACTCCACTCCACTCCACTCCACACCTCTCCACTCCACTCCACTCCACTCCACTCCACTCCACTCCACTCCGTTTTACTCCTGTCCACTCCACTCCACTGCACTCCACTGCACTCCACTGCACTCCACTCCACTCCACTCCCCTCCACTCTACTCCACTCAACACCACACCTCTCCACTCCACTCCACTCCGCTCCGCACCACTCTACTCCACTCCACTCCACACCACTCCACTCCACTCCACACCTCTCCACTACACTCCACTCCGTTTTACTCCTCTCCACTCCACTCCACTCCACTCCACTCCACTCCACTCCATTCCACTCCACTCCACTCCACACCTCTCCACTCCACTCCACTCCACTCCACTCCACTCCGTTTTACTCCTGTCCACTCCACTCCACTGCACTCCACTGCACTCCACTGCACTCCACTCCACTCCACTCCCCTCCACTCTACTCCACTCTACACCACACCTCTCCACTCAACTCCACTCCGCTCCGCACCACTCTACTCCACTCCACTCCACTCCACACCACTCCACTCCACTCCACACCTCTCCACTCCACTCCACACAACACCTCTCCACTCCACTCCACTCCACTCCACTCCACTCCACTCCACTCCACTCCACTCCACTCCACTCCACTCCACTCCGTTTTACTCCTCTCCACTACACTCCTCTACACTCCACTCCACTCCACTCCACTCCACTCAAGTCAACACCACACCTCTCCACTCCACTCCACTCCACTCCACTGCACTCAGCTCCACTCCACTCCACTTTACTACTCTCCACTCAACACCACTATACTCCACACCAAACCTCTCCACACCACACCTCTCCACTCCTCTCCACTCCACTCTACTCCACTCCACTCCGTTTTACTCCTCTCCACTCCACTCCTCTCCACTCCACTCAATTCCACTCCACTCCACTCCACTCCACTCCTCTCCACTCCACTCCACTCCACTCCACACCACACCTCTCCACTCCAATCCACTCAACTCCACTCCACTCCACTCCACACCTCTCCACTCCACTCCACTCCACTCCACTCCACTCCACTCCACTCCACTCCACTCCACTCCACTCCACTCCACTCCACTCCACTCCGTTTTACTCCTCTCCACTCCACTGCACTCCACTGCACTCCACTGCACTCCACTCCACTGCACTCCACTCCACTCCACTCCACTCCACTCCACTCCACTCCACTCCACTCCACTCCACTCCACTCCACTCCACTCCACTCCACACCTCTCCACTCCACTCCACTCCACTCCACTCCACTCCACTCCACTCCACTCCGTTTTACTCCTCTCCACTCCACTCCACTCCACTCCACTCCACTCCATTCCACTACACTCCACTCCGTTTTACTCCTCTCCACTCCACTCCACTCCACTCCACTCCACTCCACTCCACTCCACTCCACTCCACTCCACTCCACTCCTCTCCACTCCACTCCACTCCACTCCACACCACACCTCTCCACTCCACTCCACTCCACTCCACTCCACTCCACACCTCTCCACTCCACTCCACTCCACTCCACTCCACTCCACTCCACTCCACTCCACTCCACTCCACACCTCTCCACTCCACTCCACTCCACTCCACTCCACTCCACTCCACTCCACTCCGTTTTACTCCTCTCCACTCCACTCCACTCCACTCCACTCCACTCCACTCCACTCCACTCCATTCCACTACACTCCACTCCGTTTTACTCCTCTCCACTCCACTCCACTCCACTCTACTCCACTCCACTCCACTCCACTCCACTCCACTCCACTCCACTCCACACCTCTCCACTCCACTCCACTCCACTCCACTTCACTCCACTTCGTTTTACTCCTGTCCACTCCACTCCACTGCACTCCACTGCACTCCACTGCACTCCACTCCACTCCACTCCCCTCCACTCTACTCCACTCAACACCACACCTCTCCACTCCACTCCACTCCGCTCCGCACCACTCTACTCCACTCCACTCCACTCCACACCACTCCACTCCACTCCACACCTCTCCACTCCACTCCACACAACACCTCTCCACTCCACTCCACTCCACTCCACTCCACTCCACTCCACTCCACTCCACTCCACTCCACTCCTCTCCCTTTTACTCCTCTCCACTCCACTCCACTCCACTCCACTCCACTCCACTCCACTCCACTCCACTGCACTCCACTGCACTCCGCTCCACTCCACTCCACTCCACTCTACTCCACTCCACTCCACTTCACCTCACTCCAGTCCACACCACACCACACCTCTCCACTCCACTCCACTCCACTCCACACTACTCCACAACTCTCCACTCCACTCCACTCCACTCCACTCCACTCCACTCCTTTTTACTCCTCTCCACTCCACTCCACTCCACTCCACTCCACACCTCTCCACTCCACTCCACTCCACTCCACTCCACTCCACTCCACTCAACACCACACCTCCCCACTCCACTCCACTCCGCTCCACTCCACTCCACTCCTCTCCACTCCACTCCACTCCACTCCACACCACACCTCTCCACTCCACTCCACTCCACTCCACTCCACTCCACTACACACCTCTCCACTCCACTCCACTCCGCTCCACTCCGCTCCACTCCACTCTACTCCACTCCACTCCACTTCACCTCACTCCAGTCCACACCACACCACACCTCTCCACTCCACTCCACTCCACTCCACACTACTCCACAACTCTCAACTCCACTCCACTCCACTCCACTCCTTTTTACTCCTCTCCACTCCACTCCACTCCACTCCACTGCACTCCACTCCACTCCACTCCACTCCACTCCACTCCACTCCACTCCACTCCACTCCACTCCACTCCTCTCCCTTTTACTCCTCTCCACTCCACTCCACTCCACTCCACTCCACTCAGCTCCACTCCACACCACTTTACTACTCTCCACTCAACACCACTATACTCCACACCACTCTACTCCACTCCACACCTCTCCACTCCACTCCACTCCACTCCACTCCACTCCACTCCACTCCACTCCACTCCACTCCACTCCACTCCACTCCGTTTTACTCCTCTCCACTCCACTCCACTCCACTCCACTCCACTCCATTCCACTACACTCCACTCCGTTTTACTCCTCTCCACTCCACTCCACTCCACTCCACTCCACTCCACTCCACTCCACTCCACTCCACACCTCTCCACTCCACTCCACTCCACTCCACTCCACTCCGTTTTACTCCTGTCCACTCCACTCCACTGCACTCCACTGCACTCCACTCCACTCCACTCCCCTCCACTCTACTCCACTCAACACCACACCTCTCCACTCCACTCCACTCCGCTCCGCACCACTCTACTCCACTCCACTCCACTCCACACCACTCCACTCCACTCCACACCTCTCCACTACACTCCACTCCGTTTTACTCCTCTCCACTCCACTCCACTCCACTCCACTCCACTCCACTCCACTCCACTCCACTCCACTCCACTCCACTCCACTCCACTCCACACCTCTCCACTCCACTCCACTCCACTCCACTCCACTCCGTTTTACTCCTGTCCACTCCACTCCACTGCACTCCACTGCACTCCACTGCACTCCACTCCACTCCACTCCCCTCCACTCTACTCCACTCTACACCACACCTCTCCACTCCACTCCACTCCGCTCCGCACCACTCTACTCCACTCCACTCCACTCCACACCACTCCACTCCACTCCACACCTCTCCACTCCACTCCACACAACACCTCTCCACTCCACTCCACTCCACTCCACTCCACTCCACTCCACTTCACTCCACTCCACTCCACTCCACTCCTCTCCCTTTTACTCCTCTCCACTCCACTCCACTCCACTCCACTCAGCTCCACTCCACACCACTTTACTACTCTCCACTCAACACCACTATACTCCACACCAAACCTCGCCACACCACACCTCTCCACTCCTCTCCACTCCACTCTGCTTCACTCCACTCCACTCCACTCCACTCCACTCCACTCCACTCCACTCCGTTTTACTCCTCTCCACTACACTCCTCTACACTCCACTCCACTCCACTCCACTCCACTCAAGTCAACACCACACCTCTCCACTCCACTCCACTCCACTCCACTCCACTCCACTCCACTGCACTCAGCTCCACTCCACACCACTTTACTACTCTCCACTCAACACCACTATACTCCACACCAAACCTCTCCACACCACACCTCTCCACTCCACTCCACTCCACTCCACTCCACACCTCTCCACTCCACTCCACTCCACTCCACTCCACTCCACACCTCTCCACTCCACTCCACTCCACTCCACTCCACTCCGTTTTACTCCTGTCCACTCCACTCCACTGCACTCCACTGCACTCCACTGCACTCCACTCCACTCCACTCCCCTCCACTCTACTCCACTCAACACCACACCTCTCCACTCCACTCCACTCCGCTCCACTCCATTTTACTCCTCTCCACTCCACTCCACTCCACTCCACTCCACTCCACTCCACTCCACTCCACTCCACTCCACTCAACACCACACCTCTCCACTCCACTCCACTCCGCTCCGCACCACTCTACTCCACTCCACTCCACTCCACTCCACTCCACTCCACTCCACTCCACTCCACTCCACTCCACTCCACACCTCTCCACTCCACTCCACTCCACTCCACTCCACACCTCTCCACTCCACTCCACTCCACTCCACTCCACTCCACTCCACTCCGTTTTACTCCTGTCCACTCCACTCCACTGCACTCCACTGCACTCCACTGCACTCCACTCCACTCCACTCCCCTCCACTCTACTCCACTCAACACCACACCTCTCCACTCCACTCCACTCCGCTCCGCACCACTCTACTCCACTCCACTCCACACCACTCCACTCCACTCCACACCTCTCCACTACACTCCACTCCGTTTTACTCCTCTCCACTCCACTCCACTCCACTCCACTCCACTCCACTCCATTCCACTCCACTCCACTCCACACCTCTCCACTCCACTCCACTCCACTCCACTCCACTCCGTTTTACTCCTGTCCACTCCACTCCACTGCACTCCACTGCACTCCACTGCACTCCACTCCACTCCACTCCCCTCCACTCTACTCCACTCTACACCACACCTCTCCACTCAACTCCACTCCGCTCCGCACCACTCTACTCCACTCCACTCCACTCCACACCACTCCACTCCACTCCACACCTCTCCACTCCACTCCACACAACACCTCTCCACTCCACTCCACTCCACTCCACTCCACTCCACTCCACTCCACTCCACTCCACTCCACTCCGTTTTACTCCTCTCCACTCCACTGCACTCCACTGCACTCCACTGCACTCCACTCCACTGCACTCCACTCCACTGCACTCCACTCCACTCCACTCCACTCCACTCCACTCCACTCCACTCCACACCTCTCCACTCCACTCCACTCCACTCCACTCCACTCCACTCCACTCCACTCCACTCCGTTTTACTCCTCTCCACTCCACTCCACTCCACTCCACTCCACTCCATTCCACTACACTCCACTCCGTTTTACTCCACTCCACTCCACTCCACTCCACTCCACTCCACTCCACTCCTCTCCACTCCACTCCACTCCACTCCACACCACACCTCTCCACTCCACTCCACTCCACTCCACTCCACTCCACACCTCTCCACTCCACTCCACTCCACTCCACTCCACTCCACTCCACTCCACTCCACTCCACTCCACTCCACTCCACTCCACTCCACACCTCTCCACTCCACTCCACTCCACTCCACTCCACTCCACTCCACTCCACTCCGTTTTACTCCTCTCCACTCCACTCCACTCCACTCCACTCCACTCCACTCCACTCCACTCCACTCCATTCCACTACACTCCACTCCGTTTTACTCCTCTCCACTCCACTCCACTCCACTCCACTCCACTCCACTCCACTCCACTCCACTCCACTCCACTCCACACCTCTCCACTCCACTCCACTCCACTCCACTTCACTCCACTTCGTTTTACTCCTGTCCACTCCACTCCACTGCACTCCACTGCACTCCACTCCACTCCACTCCCCTCCACTCTACTCCACTCAACACCACACCTCTCCACTCCACTCCACTCCGCTCCGCACCACTCTACTCCACTCCACTCCACTCCACACCACTCCACTCCACTCCACACCTCTCCACTCCACTCCACACAACACCTCTCCACTCCACTCCACTCCACTCCACTCCACTCCACTCCACTCCACTCCACTCCACTCCTCTCCCTTTTACTCCTCTCCACTCCACTCCACTCCACTCCACTCCACTCCACTCCACTCCACTCCACTCCACTGCACTCCACTGCACTCCGCTCCACTCCACTCCACTCCACTCTACTCCACTCCACTCCACTTCACCTCACTCCAGTCCACACCACACCACACCTCTCCACTCCACTCCACTCCACTCAACTCCACACTACTCCACAACTCTCAACTCCACTCCACTCCACTCCACTCCACTCCACTCCACTCCGTTTTACTCCTCTCCACTCCACTCCACTCCACTCCACTCCACTCCACTCCACTCCACTCCATTTTACTCCTCTCCACTCCACTCCACTCCACTCCACTCCACTCCACTCCACTCCACTCCACTCCACTCCATTTTACTCCTCTCCACTCCACTCCACTCCACTCCACTCCACTCCACTCCACTCCACTCCACTCCACTCCACTCAACACCACACCTCTCCACTCCACTCCACTCCGCTCCGCACCACTCTACTCCACTCCACTCCACTCCACTCCACTCCACTCCACTCCACTCCACTCCACTCCACACCACACCTCTCCACTCCACTCCACTCCACTCCACTCCACACCTCTCCACTCCACTCCACTCCACTCCACTCCACTCCACACCTCTCCACTCCACTCCACTCCACTCCACTCCACTCCACTCCGTTTTACTCCTGTCCACTCCACTCCACTGCACTCCACTGCACTCCACTGCACTCCACTCCACTCCACTCCCCTCCACTCTACTCCACTCAACACCACACCTCTCCACTCCACTCCACTCCGCTCCGCACCACTCTACTCCACTCCACTCCACACCACTCCACTCCACTCCACACCTCTCCACTACACTCCACTCCGTTTTACTCCTCTCCACTCCACTCCACTCCACTCCACTCCACTCCATTCCACTCCACTCCACTCCACACCTCTCCACTCCACTCCACTCCACTCCACTCCACTCCGTTTTACTCCTGTCCACTCCACTCCACTGCACTCCACTGCACTCCACTGCACTCCACTCCACTCCACTCCCCTCCACTCTACTCCACTCTACACCACACCTCTCCACTCAACTCCACTCCGCTCCGCACCACTCTACTCCACTCCACTCCACTCCACACCACTCCACTCCACTCCACACCTCTCCACTCCACTCCACACAACACCTCTCCAC
This sequence comes from Oreortyx pictus, assembly GCA_036925125.1. Taxonomy (NCBI): domain Eukaryota; kingdom Metazoa; phylum Chordata; class Aves; order Galliformes; family Odontophoridae; genus Oreortyx; species Oreortyx pictus. The sequence goes on along the minus strand of JAUPFR010000020.1, from coordinate 450,058 downwards.
TTCACTCCACTCCACTCCACTCCACTCCACTCCACTCCACTCCGTTTTACTCCTCTCCACTACACTCCTCTACACTCCACTCCACTCCACTCCACTCCACTCAAGTCAACACCACACCTCTCCACTCCACTCCACTCCACTCCACTGCACTCAGCTCCACTCCACTCCACTTTACTACTCTCCACTCAACACCACTATACTCCACACCAAACCTCTCCACACCACACCTCTCCACTCCTCTCCACTCCACTCTACTCCACTCCACTCCGTTTTACTCCTCTCCACTCCACTCCTCTCCACTCCACTCAATTCCACTCCACTCCACTCCACTCCACTCCTCTCCACTCCACTCCACTCCACTCCACACCACACCTCTCCACTCCAATCCACTCAACTCCACTCCACTCCACTCCACACCTCTCCACTCCACTCCACTCCACTCCACTCCACTCCACTCCACTCCACTCCACTCCACTCCACTCCACTCCGTTTTACTCCTCTCCACTCCACTGCACTCCACTGCACTCCACTCCACTGCACTCCACTCCACTCCACTCCACTCCACTCCACTCCACTCCACTCCACTCCACTCCACTCCACACCTCTCCACTCCACTCCACTCCACTCCACTCCACTCCACTCCACTCCACTCCACTCCGTTTTACTCCTCTCCACTCCACTCCACTCCACTCCACTCCACTCCATTCCACTACACTCCACTCCGTTTTACTCCTCTCCACTCCACTCCACTCCACTCCACTCCACTCCACTCCACTCCACTCCTCTCCACTCCACTCCACTCCACTCCACACCACACCTCTCCACTCCACTCCACTCCACTCCACTCCACTCCACACCTCTCCACTCCACTCCACTCCACTCCACTCCACTCCACTCCACTCCACTCCACTCCACTCCACTCCACTCCACACCTCTCCACTCCACTCCACTCCACTCCACTCCACTCCACTCCACTCCACTCCACTCCGTTTTACTCCTCTCCACTCCACTCCACTCCACTCCACTCCACTCCACTCCACTCCACTCCACTCCACTCCATTCCACTACACTCCACTCCGTTTTACTCCTCTCCACTCCACTCCACTCCACTCTACTCCACTCCACTCCACTCCACTCCACTCCACTCCACTCCACACCTCTCCACTCCACTCCACTCCACTCCACTTCACTCCACTTCGTTTTACTCCTGTCCACTCCACTCCACTGCACTCCACTGCACTCCACTCCACTCCACTCCCCTCCACTCTACTCCACTCAACACCACACCTCTCCACTCCACTCCACTCCGCTCCGCACCACTCTACTCCACTCCACTCCACTCCACACCACTCCACTCCACTCCACACCTCTCCACTCCACTCCACACAACACCTCTCCACTCCACTCCACTCCACTCCACTCCACTCCACTCCACTCCACTCCTCTCCCTTTTACTCCTCTCCACTCCACTCCACTCCACTCCACTCCACTCCACTCCACTCCACTCCACTCCACTGCACTCCACTGCACTCCGCTCCACTCCACTCCACTCCACTCTACTCCACTCCACTCCACTTCACCTCACTCCAGTCCACACCACACCACACCTCTCCACTCCACTCCACTCCACTCTACTCCACTCCACTCCACTTCACCTCACTCCAGTCCACACCACACCACACCTCTCCACTCCACTCCACTCCACTCCACACTACTCCACAACTCTCCACTCCACTCCACTCCACTCCACTCCACTCCACTCCTTTTTACTCCTCTCCACTCCACTCCACTCCACTCCACTCCACTCCACTCCACACCTCTCCACTCCACTCCACTCCACTCCACTCCACTCCACTCCACTCCACTCAACACCACACCTCTCCACTCCACTCCACTCCGCTCCACTCCACTCCACTCCTCTCCACTCCACTCCACTCCACTCCACACCACACCTCTCCACTCCACTCCACTCCACTCCACTCCACTCCACTCCACTACACACCTCTCCACTCCACTCCACTCCGCTCCACTCCGCTCCACTCCACTCTACTCCACTCCACTCCACTTCACCTCACTCCAGTCCACACCACACCACACCTCTCCACTCCACTCCACTCCACTCCACACTACTCCACAACTCTCCACTCCACTCCACTCCACTCCACTCCTTTTTACTCCTCTCCACTCCACTCCACTCCACTCCACTGCACTCCACTCCACTCCACTCCACTCCACTCCACTCCACTCCACTCCACTCCACTCCACTCCACTCCACTCCTCTCCCTTTTACTCCTCTCCACTCCACTCCACTCCACTCCACTCCACTCAGCTCCACTCCACACCACTTTACTACTCTCCACTCAACACCACTATAATCCACACCACTCCACTCCACTCCACACCTCTCCACTCCACTCCACTCCACTCCACTCCACTCCACTCCACTCCACTCCACTCCACTCCACTCCGTTTTACTCCTCTCCACTCCACTCCACTCCACTCCACTCCATTCCACTACACTCCACTCCGTTTTACTCCTCTCCACTCCACTCCACTCCACTCCACTCCACTCCACTCCACTCCACTCCACTCCACACCTCTCCACTCCACTCCACTCCACTCCACTCCACTCCGTTTTACTCCTGTCCACTCCACTCCACTGCACTCCACTGCACTCCACTCCACTCCACTCCCCTCCACTCTACTCCACTCAACACCACACCTCTCCACTCCACTCCACTCCGCTCCGCACCACTCTACTCCACTCCACTCCACTCCACACCACTCCACTCCACTCCACACCTCTCCACTACACTCCACTTTGTTTTACTCCTCTCCACTCCACTCCACTCCACTCCACTCCACTCCACTCCACTCCACTCCACTCCACTCCACTCCACTCCACTCCACACCTCTCCACTCCACTCCACTCCACTCCACTCCACTCCGTTTTACTCCTGTCCACTCCACTCCACTGCACTCCACTGCACTCCACTGCACTCCACTCCACTCCACTCCCCTCCACTCTACTCCACTCTACACCACACCTCTCCACTCCACTCCACTCCGCTCCGCACCACTCTACTCCACTCCACTCCACTCCACACCACTCCACTCCACTCCACACCTCTCCACTCCACTCCACACAACACCTCTCCACTCCACTCCACTCCACTCCACTCCACTCCACTCCACTCCACTTCACTCCACTCCACTCCACTCCACTCCTCTCCCTTTTACTCCTCTCCACTCCACTCCACTCCACTCCACTCAGCTCCACTCCACACCACTTTACTACTCTCCACTCAACACCACTATACTCCACACCAAACCTCGCCACACCACACCTCTCCACTCCTCTCCACTCCACTCTGCTTCACTCCACTCCACTCCACTCCACTCCACTCCACTCCACTCCGTTTTACTCCTCTCCACTACACTCCTCTACACTCCACTCCACTCCACTCCACTCCACTCAAGTCAACACCACACCTCTCCACTCCACTCCACTCCACTCCACTCCACTCCACTCCACTGCACTCAGCTCCACTCCACACCACTTTACTACTCTCCACTCAACACCACTATACTCCACACCAAACCTCTCCACACCACACCTCTCCACTCCTCTCCACTCCACTCTACTCCACTCCACTCCGTTTTACTCCTCTCCACTCCACTCCTCTCCACTCCACTCCACTCCGTTTTACTCCTCTCCACTCCACTCCACTCCACTCCACTCCACTCCACTCCACTCCACTCCACTCCACTCCACTCCACTCCACTCCACTCCACTCCACACCACTCCACTCCGTTTTACTCCTCTCCACTCCACTCCTCTACACTCCACTCCACTCCACTCCACTCAAGTCAACACCACACCTCTCCACTCCACTCCACTCCACTCCACTCCACTCCACTGCACTCCACTGCACTCCGCTCCACTCCACTCCACTCCACTCTACTCCACTCCACTCCACTTCACCTCACTCCAGTCCACACCACACCACACCTCTCCACTCCACTCCACTCCACTCAACTCCACACTACTCCACAACTCTCAACTCCACTCCACTCCACTCCACTCCACTCCACTCCACTCCACTCCGTTTTACTCCTCTCCACTCCACTCCACTCCACTCCACTCCACTCCACTCCACTCCACTCCACTCCACTCCATTTTACTCCTCTCCACTCCACTCCACTCCACTCCACTCCACTCCACTCCACTCCACTCCACTCCACTCCATTTTACTCCTCTCCACTCCACTCCACTCCACTCCACTCCACTCCACTCCACTCCACTCCACTCCACTCAACACCACACCTCTCCACTCCACTCCACTCCGCTCCGCACCACTCTACTCCACTCCACTCCACTCCACTCCACTCCACTCCACTCCACTCCACTCCACTCCACTCCACTCCACACCACACCTCTCCACTCCACTCCACTCCACTCCACTCCACACCTCTCCACTCCACTCCACTCAACTCCACTCCACTCCACACCTCTCCACTCCACTCCACTCCACTCCACTCCACTCCACTCCGTTTTACTCCTGTCCACTCCACTCCACTGCACTCCACTGCACTCCACTGCACTCCACTCCACTCCACTCCCCTCCACTCTACTCCACTCAACACCACACCTCTCCACTCCACTCCACTCCGCTCCGCACCACTCTACTCCACTCCACTCCACACCACTCCACTCCACTCCACACCTCTCCACTACACTCCACTCCGTTTTACTCCTCTCCACTCCACTCCACTCCACTCCACTCCACTCCACTCCATTCCACTCCACTCCACTCCACACCTCTCCACTCCACTCCACTCCACTCCACTCCACTCCGTTTTACTCCTGTCCACTCCACTCCACTGCACTCCACTGCACTCCACTGCACTCCACTCCACTCCACTCCCCTCCACTCTACTCCACTCTACACCACACCTCTCCACTCAACTCCACTCCGCTCCGCACCACTCTACTCCACTCCACTCCACTCCACACCACTCCACTCCACTCCACACCTCTCCACTCCACTCCACACAACACCTCTCCACTCCACTCCACTCCACTCCACTCCACTCCACTCCACTCCACTCCACTCCACTCCACTCCGTTTTACTCCTCTCCACTACACTCCTCTACACTCCACTCCACTCCACTCCACTCCACTCAAGTCAACACCACACCTCTCCACTCCACTCCACTCCACTCCACTGCACTCAGCTCCACTCCACTCCACTTTACTACTCTCCACTCAACACCACTATACTCCACACCAAACCTCTCCACACCACACCTCTCCACTCCTCTCCACTCCACTCTACTCCACTCCACTCCGTTTTACTCCTCTCCACTCCACTCCTCTCCACTCCACTCAATTCCACTCCACTCCACTCCACTCCACTCCTCTCCACTCCACTCCACTCCACTCCACACCACACCTCTCCACTCCAATCCACTCAACTCCACTCCACTCCACTCCACACCTCTCCACTCCACTCCACTCCACTCCACTCCACTCCACTCCACTCCACTCCACTCCACTCCACTCCACTCCACTCCACTCCACTCCACTCCGTTTTACTCCTCTCCACTCCACTGCACTCCACTGCACTCCACTGCACTCCACTCCACTCCACTCCACTCCACTCCACTCCACTCCACTCCACTCCACTCCACTCCACTCCACTCCACTCCACTCCACTCCACACCTCTCCACTCCACTCCACTCCACTCCACTCCACTCCACTCCACTCCGTTTTACTCCTCTCCACTCCACTCCACTCCACTCCACTCCACTCCATTCCACTACACTCCACTCCGTTTTACTCCTCTCCACTCCACTCCACTCCACTCCACTCCACTCCACTCCACTCCACTCCACTCCACTCCTCTCCACTCCACTCCACTCCACTCCACACCACACCTCTCCACTCCACTCCACTCCACTCCACTCCACTCCACACCTCTCCACTCCACTCCACTCCACTCCACTCCACTCCACTCCACTCCACTCCACTCCACTCCACTCCACACCTCTCCACTCCACTCCACTCCACTCCACTCCACTCCACTCCACTCCACTCCGTTTTACTCCTCTCCACTCCACTCCACTCCACTCCACTCCACTCCACTCCACTCCACTCCACTCCACTCCATTCCACTACACTCCACTCCGTTTTACTCCTCTCCACTCCACTCCACTCCACTCTACTCCACTCCACTCCACTCCACTCCACTCCACTCCACTCCACTCCACACCTCTCCACTCCACTCCACTCCACTCCACTTCACTCCACTTCGTTTTACTCCTGTCCACTCCACTCCACTGCACTCCACTGCACTCCACTGCACTCCACTCCACTCCACTCCCCTCCACTCTACTCCACTCAACACCACACCTCTCCACTCCACTCCACTCCGCTCCGCACCACTCTACTCCACTCCACTCCACTCCACACCACTCCACTCCACTCCACACCTCTCCACTCCACTCCACACAACACCTCTCCACTCCACTCCACTCCACTCCACTCCACTCCACTCCACTCCACTCCACTCCACTCCACTCCACTCCTCTCCCTTTTACTCCTCTCCACTCCACTCCACTCCACTCCACTCCACTCCACTCCACTCCACTCCACTGCACTCCACTGCACTCCGCTCCACTCCACTCCACTCCACTCTACTCCACTCCACTCCACTTCACCTCACTCCAGTCCACACCACACCACACCTCTCCACTCCACTCCACTCCACTCCACACTACTCCACAACTCTCCACTCCACTCCACTCCACTCCACTCCACTCCACTCCACTCCACTCCACTCCACTCCTTTTTACTCCTCTCCACTCCACTCCACTCCACTCCACTCCACTCCACACCTCTCCACTCCACTCCACTCCACTCCACTCCACTCCACTCCACTCCACTCCACTCAACACCACACCTCCCCACTCCACTCCACTCCGCTCCACTCCACTCCACTCCTCTCCACTCCACTCCACTCCACTCCACACCACACCTCTCCACTCCACTCCACTCCACTCCACTCCACTCCACTACACACCTCTCCACTCCACTCCACTCCGCTCCACTCCGCTCCACTCCACTCTACTCCACTCCACTCCACTTCACCTCACTCCAGTCCACACCACACCACACCTCTCCACTCCACTCCACTCCACTCCACACTACTCCACAACTCTCAACTCCACTCCACTCCACTCCACTCCTTTTTACTCCTCTCCACTCCACTCCACTCCACTCCACTGCACTCCACTCCACTCCACTCCACTCCACTCCACTCCACTCCACTCCACTCCACTCCACTCCACTCCACTCCTCTCCCTTTTACTCCTCTCCACTCCACTCCACTCCACTCCACTCCACTCAGCTCCACTCCACACCACTTTACTACTCTCCACTCAACACCACTATACTCCACACCACTCTACTCCACTCCACACCTCTCCACTCCACTCCACTCCACTCCTCTCCACTCCACTCCACTCCACTCCACTCCACTCCACTCCTCTCCCTTTTACTCCTCTCCACTCCACTCCACTCCACTCCACTCCACTCCACTCCACTCCACTCCACTCCACTGCACTCCACTGCACTCCGCTCCACTCCACTCCACTCCACTCTACTCCACTCCACTCCACTTCACCTCACTCCAGTCCACACCACACCACACCTCTCCACTCCACTCCACTCCACTCCACACTACTCCACAACTCTCCACTCCACTCCACTCCACTCCACTCCACTCCACTCCACTCCACTCCACTCCTTTTTACTCCTCTCCACTCCACTCCACTCCACTCCACTCCACTCCACTCCACTCCACTCCACTCCACTCCACACCTCTCCACTCCACTCCACTCCACTCCACTCCACTCCACTCCACTCCACTCCACTCCACTCCACTCCACTCCGTTTTACTCCACTCCACTCCACTCCACTCCACTCCACTCCACTCCACTCCACTCCACTCCACTCCACTCCTCTCCCTTTTACTCCTCTCCACTCCACTCCACTCCACTCCACTCAGCTCCACTCCACACCACTTTACTACTCTCCACTCAACACCACTATACTCCACACCAAACCTCTCCACACCACACCTCTCCACTCCTCTCCACTCCCCTCTGCTTCACTCCACTCCACTCCACTCCACTCCACTCCACTCCACTCCGTTTTACTCCTCTCCACTCCACTCCTCTACACTCCACTCCACTCCACTCCACTCCACTCAAGTCAACACCACACCTCTCCACTCCACTCCACTCCACTCCACTGCACTCAGCTCCACTCCACACCACTTTACTACTCTCCACTCAACACCACTATACTCCACACCAAACCTCTCCACACCACACCTCTCCACTCCTCTCCACTCCACTCCATTTTACTCCACTCCACTACTTCACTCCATTCCACACCACTCCACTCCACACCTCTCCACTCCACTCCACACCTCTCCACTCCACTCAACACCACACCTCTCCACTCCACTCCACTCCACTCTACTCCACTCCACTCCGTTTTACTCCTCTCCACTCCACTCCTCTCCACTCCACTCCACTCCACTCCACTCCACTCCACTCCACTCCACTCCACTCCACTCCACTCCACTCCACTCCACTCCTCTCAAGTCAACACCACACCTCTCCACTCCACTCCACTCCACTCCACTCCACTCCACTCCGCTCCACTCCACTCCACTCCACTCTACTCCACTCCACTCCACTTCACCTCACTCCAGTCCACACCACACCACACCTCTCCACTCCACTCCACTCCACTCCACTCCACTCCACTCCACTCCACTCCACTCCACTCCACTCCACTCTACTCCACTCCACTCCACTCCACTCCACTCCGTTTTACTCCTCTCCACTCCACTCCACTCAACTCCACTCCACTCCACTCCACTCCACTCCACTCCATTTTACTCCTCTCCACTCCACTCCACTCCACTCCACTCCACTCGACTCCACTCCACTCCACTCCACTCGACTCCACTCAACACCACACCTCTCCACTCCACTCCGCTCCGCACCACTCTACTCCACTCCACTCCACTCCTCTCCACTCCACACCACACCTCTCCACTCCACTCCACTCCACTCCACTCCACTCCACTCCACTCCACTCCACTCCACTCCACTCCACTCCACTCCACTCCACTCCACACCTCTCCACTCCACTCCACTCCACTCCACTCCACTCCACTCCACTCCACTCCACTCCACTCCGTTTTACTCCTCTCCACTCCACTCCACTCCACTCCATTCCACTACACTCCACTCCGTTTTACTCCTCTCCACTCCACTCCACTCCACTTCCACTCCAATCCACTCCACTCCACACCTCTCCACTCCACTCCACTCCACTCCACTCCACTCCACTCCGTTTTACTCCTGTCCACTCCACTCCACTGCACTCCACTGCACTCCACTGCACTCCACTCCACTCCCCTCCACTCTACTCCACTCAACACCACACCTCTCCACTCCACTCCACTCCGCTCCGCACCACTCTACTCCACTCCACTCCACTCCACACCACTCCACTCCACTCCACACCTCTCCACTACACTCCACTCCGTTTTACTCCTCTCCACTCCACTCCACTCCACTCCACTCCACTCCACTCCACTCCACTCCACTCCACTGCATTCCACTCCACTCCACTCCACACCTCTCCACTCCACTCCACTCCACTCCACTCCGTTTTACTCCTGTCCACTCCACTCATCTGCACTCCACTCCATTTTACTCCTCTCCACTCCACTCTACTCCACTCAACTCCACTCCATACCACACCCCTCCACTCCACTCCACTCCACTCCAATCCACTCCACTCCACTCCAATCCTCTCCACTCCACTCCACTCCAATCCTCTCCACTCCACTCCACTCCAATCCTCTCCACTCCACTCCACTCCACTCCACTCCACTCCACACCTCTCCACTCCACTCCACTCCGTTTTACTCCTCTCCACTCCACTCCACTCCACTCCACTCCACTCCACTCCACTCCACTCCACTCCATTCCACTCCACTCCACTCCACACCTCTCCACTCCTCTCCACTCCACTCCACTCCACTCCACTCCACTCCACTCCGTTTTACTCCTGTCCACTCCACTCCACTTCACTCCACTGCACTCCACTGCACTCCACTCCATTTTACTCCTCTCCACTCCACTCTACTCCACTCAACTCCACTCCATACCACACCCCTCCACTCCACTCCAGTCCACTCCACTCCTCTCCACTCCACTCCACTCCACTCCACTCCAATCCTCTCCACTCCACTCCACTCCACTCCACTCCACTCCACTCCACTGCACTCCGCTCCACTCCACTCCACTCCACTCTTCTCCACTCCACTCCACTCCTCTCCCTTTTACTCCTCTCCACTCCACTCCACTCCACTCCACTCAGCTCCACTCCACACAACTTTACTACTCTCCACTCAACACCACTATACTCCACACCAAACCTTTCCACACCACACCTCTCCACTCCTCTCCACTCCACTCCACTCCACTCCACTCCACTCCACTCCACTCCACTCCACTCCACTCCACTCCATTCCACTCCACTCCACTCCACACCTCTCCACTCCACTCCACTCCACTCCACTCCGTTTTACTCCTGTCCACTGCACTCCACTGCACTCCACTGCACTCCACTGCACTCCACTCCACTCCACTCCCCTCCACTCTACTCCACTCTACACCACACCTCTCCACTCCACTCCACTCCGCTCCGCACCACTCTACTCCACTCCACTCCACTCCACACCACTCCACTCCACTCCACACCTCTCCACTCCACTCCACACAACACCTCTCCACTCCACTCCACTCCACTCCACTCCACTCCACTCCACTCCACTCCACTCAACTCCACTCCACTCCACTCCACTCCTCTCCCTTTTACTCCTCTCCACTCCACTCCACTCCACTCCACTCAGCTCCACTCCACACCACTTTACTACTCTCCACTCAACACCACTATACTCCACACCAAACCTCTCCACACCACACCTCTCCACTCCTCTCCACTCCACTCTGCTTCACTCCACTCCACTCCACTCCACTCCACTCCACTCCACTCCACTCCACTCCACTCCACTCCACTCCACTCCACTCCACTCCGTTTTACTCCTCTCCACTCCACTCCTCTACACTCCACTCCACTCCACTCCACTCCACTCCACTCCACTCCACTCCACTCCACTCCACTCCACTCAAGTCAACACCACACCTCTCCACTCCACTCCACTCCACTGCACTCAGCTCCACTCCACACCACTTTACTACTCTCCACTCAACACCACTATACTCCACACCAAACCTCTCCACACCACACCTCTCCACTCCTCTCCACACCACTCCACTCCACTCCACTCCATTTTACTCCACTCCACTACTTCACTCCACTCCACACCACTCCACTCCACACCTCTCCACTCCACTCCACACCTCTCCACTCCACTCAACACCACACCTCTCCACTCCACTCCACTCCACTCTACTCCACTCCACTCCGTTTTACTCCTCTCCACTCCACTCCTCTCCACTCCACTCCACTCCACTCCACTCCACTCCACTCCACTCCACTCCACTCCACTCCACTCCACTCCACTCCACTCCACTCCACTCCTCTCAAGTCAACACCACACCTCTCCACTCCACTCCACTCCACTCCACTCCACTGCACTCCACTGCACTCCGCTCCACTCCACTCCACTCCACTCTACTCCACTCCACTCCACTTCACCTCACTCCAGTCCACACCACACCACACCTCTCCACTCCACTCCACTCCACTCCACTCCACTCCACTCCACTCCACTCCACTCCACTCCACTCCACACCTCTCCACTCCACTCCACTCCACTCCACTCCGTTTTACTCCTCTCCACTCCACTCCACTCCACTCCACTCCATTCCACTACACTCCACTCCGTTTTACTCCTCTCCACTCCACTCCACTCCACTCCACTCCACTCCACTCCACACCTCTCCACTCCACTCCACTCCACTCCACTCCACTCCACTCCGTTTTACTCCTGTCCACTCCACTCCACTGCACTCCACTGCACTCCACTGCACTCCACTCCACTCCACTCCCCTCCACTCTACTCCACTCAACACCACATCTCTCCACTCCACTCCACTCCGCTCCGCACCACTCTACTCCACTCCACTCCACTCCACACCACTCCACTCCACTCCACACCTCTCCACTACACTCCACTCCGTTTTACTCCTCTCCACTCCACTCCACTCCACTCCACTCCACTCCACTCCACTCCACTCCACTCCACTCCACTCCACTCCACTCCATTCCACTCCACTCCACTCCACACCTCTCCACTCCACTCCACTCCACTCCACTCCGTTTTACTCCTGTCCACTCCACTCCACTGCACTCCACTGCACTCCACTGCACTCCACTCCACTCCACTCCCCTCCACTCTACTCCACTCTACACCACACCTCTCCACTCAACTCCACTCCGCTCCGCACCACTCTACTCCACTCCACTCCACTCCACACCACTCCACTCCACTCCACACCTCTCCACTCCACTCCACACAACACCTCTCCACTCCACTCCATTCCACTCCACTCCACTCCACTCCACTCCACTCCACTCCACTCCTCTCCCTTTTACTCCTCTCCACTCCACTCCACTCCACTCCACTCAGCTCCACTCCACACCACTTTACTACTCTCCACTCAACACCACTATACTCCACACCAAACCTCTCCACACCACACCTCTCCACTCCTCTCCACTCCACTCTGCTTCACTCCACTCCACTCCACTCCACTCCACTCCACTCCACTCCACTCCACTCCACTCCACTCCACTCCACTCCACTCCACTCCGTTTTACTCCTCTCCACTACACTCCTCTACACTCCACTCCACTCCACTCCACTCAAGTCAACACCACACCTCTCCACTCCACTCCACTCCACTCCACTCCACTGCACTCAGCTCCACTCCACACCACTTTACTACTCTCCACTCAACACCACTATACTCCACACCAGACCTCTCCACACCACACCTCTCCACTCCTCTCCACTCCACTCTACTCCACTCCACTCCGTTTTACTCCTCTCCACTCCACTCCTCTCCACTCCACTCAATTCCACTCCACTCCACTCCACTCCACTCCTCTCCACTCCACTCCACTCCACTCCACACCACACCTCTCCACTCCACTCCACTCCACTCCACTCCACACCTCTCCACTCCACTCCACTCCACTCCACTCCACTCCACTCCACTCCACTCCACTCCACTCCACTCCACTCCGTTTTACTCCTCTCCACTCCACTGCACTCCACTGCACTCCACTGCACTCCACTGCACTCCACTCCACTCCACTCCACTCCACTCCACTCCACTCCACTCCACTCCACTCCACACCTCTCCACTCCACTCCACTCCACTCCACTCCACTCCACTCCGTTTTACTCCTCTCCACTCCACTCCACTCCACTCCACTCCACTCCATTCCACTACACTCCACTCCGTTTTACTCCTCTCCACTCCACTCCACTCCACTCCACTCCACTCCAATCCACTCCACTCCACTCCACTCCACTCCTCTCCACTCCACTCCACTCCACTCCACACCACACCTCTCCACTCCACTCCACTCCACACCTCTCCACTCCACTCCACTCCACTCCACTCCACTCCACTCCACTCCACTCCGTTTTACTCCTCTCCACTCCACTGCACTCCACTCCACTGCACTCCACTCCACTGCACTCCACTCCACTCCACTCCACTCCACTCCACTCCACTCCACTCCACTCCACTCCACTCCACACCTCTCCAATCCACTCCACTCCACTCCACTCCACTCCACTCCACTCCACTCCACTCCACTCCGTTTTACTCCTCTCCACTCCACTCCACTCCACTCCACTCCACTCCACTCCACTCCATTCCACTACACTCCACTCCGTTTTACTCCTCTCCACTCCACTCCACTCCACTCCACTCCACTCCACTCCACTCCACTCCACTCCACTCCACTCCACACCTCTCCACTCCACTCCACTCCACTCCACTTCACTCCACTTCGTTTTACTCCTGTCCACTCCACTCCACTGCACTCCACTGCACTCCACTGCACTCCACTCCACTCCACTCCCCTCCACTCTACTCCACTCAACACCACACCTCTCCACTCCACTCCACTCCGCTCCGCACCACTCTACTCCACTCCACTCCACTCCACACCACTCCACTCCACTCCACACCTCTCCACTCCACTCCACACAACACCTCTCCACTCCACTCCACTCCACTCCTCTCCCTTTTACTCCTCTCCACTCCACTCCACTCCACTCCACTCCACTCCACTCCACTCCACTCCACTGCACTCCACTGCACTCCGCTCCACTCCACTCCACTCCACTCTACTCCACTCCACTCCACTTCACCTCACTCCAGTCCACACCACACCACACCTCTCCACTCCACTCCACTCCACTCCACACTACTCCACAACTCTCCACTCCACTCCACTCCACTCCACTCCTTTTTACTCCTCTCCACTCCACTCCACTCCACTCCACTCCACTCCACTCCACTCCACTCCACTCCACTCCACTCCACTCCACTCCACTCCACTCCACACCTCTCCACTCCACTCCACTCCACTCCACTCAACACCACACCTCTCCACTCCACTCCACTCCGCTCCACTCCACTCCACTCCTCTCCACTCCACTCCACTCCACTCCACTCCACACCACACCTCTCCACTCCACTCCACTCCACTCCACTCCACTCCACTCCACTCCACTACACACCTCTCCACTCCACTCCACTCCACTCCACTCCGCTCCACTCCGCACCACTCTACTCCACTCCACTCCACTCCACACCACTCCACTCCACTCCACACCTCTCCACTCCACTCCACACAACACCTCTCCACTCCACTCCACTCCACTCCTCTCCCTTTTACTCCTCTCCACTCCACTCCACTCCACTCCACTCCACTCCACTCCACTCCACTGCACTCCACTGCACTCCGCTCCACTCCACTCCACTCCACTCTACTCCACTCCACTCCACTTCACCTCACTCCAGTCCACACCACACCACACCTCTCCACTCCACTCCACTCCACTCCACACTACTCCACAACTCTCCACTCCACTCCACTCCACTCCACTCCTTTTTACTCCTCTCCACTCCACTCCACTCCACTCCACTCCACTCCACTCCACTCCACTCCACTCCACTCCACTCCACTCCACTCCACTCCACTCCACTCCACACCTCTCCACTCCACTCCACTCCACTCCACTCAACACCACACCTCTCCACTCCACTCCACTCCGCTCCACTCCACTCCACTCCTCTCCACTCCACTCCACTCCACTCCACTCCACACCACACCTCTCCACTCCACTCCACTCCACTCCACTCCACTCCACTCCACTCCACTACACACCTCTCCACTCCACTCCACTCCACTCCACTCCGCTCCACTCCGCTCCACTCCACTCTACTCCACTCCACTCCACTTCACCTCACTCCAGTCCACACCACACCACACCTCTCCACTCCACTCCACTCCACTCCACACTATTCCACAACTCTCCACTCCACTCCACTCCACTCCACACTATTCCACAACTCTCCACTCCACTCCACTCCACTCCACTCCTTTTTACTCCTCTCCACTCCACTCCACTCCACTCCACTGCACTCCACTCAGCTCCACTCCACTCCACTCCACTCCACTCCACACCTCTCCACTCCACTCCACTCCACTCCACTCCACTCCACTCAACACCACACCTCTCCACTCCACTCCACTCCGCTCCACTCCACTCCACTCCTCTCCACTCCACTCCACTCCACTCCACACCACACCTCTCCACTCCACTCCACTCCACTCCACTCCACTCCACTCCACTCCACTCCACTCCACTCCACTCCACACCTCTCCACTCCACTCCACTCCACTCCACTCCACTCCACTCCACTCCTCTCAAGTCAACACCACACCTCTCCACTCCACTCCACTCCACTCCACTCCACTCCACTGCACTCCACTGCACTCCGCTCCACTCCACTCCACTCCACTCTACTCCACTCCACTCCACTTCACCTCACTCCAGTCCACACCACACCACACCTCTCCACTCCACTCCACTCCACTCCACTCCACTCCACTCCACTCCACTCCACTCCACTCCACTCCACTCCACTCCACTCCACTCCACACCTCTCCACTCCACTCCACTCCACTCCACTCCTCTCCACTCCACTCCACTCCACTCCACTCCACTCCACTCCACTCCACTCCACTCAACACCACACCTCTCCACTCCACTCCACTCCGCTCCGCACCACTCTACTCCACTCCACTCCACTCCACTCCTCTCCACTCCACACCACACCTCTCCACTCCACTCCACTCCACTCCACTCCACTCCACTCCACTCCACTCCACTCCACTCCACTCCACTCCACTCCACTCCACTCCACACCTCTCCACTCCACTCCACTCCACTCCACTCCACTCCAATCCACTCCGTTTTACTCCTCTCCACTCCACTCCACTCCACTCCACTCCACTCCATTCCACTACACTCCACTCCGTTTTACTCCTCTCCACTCCACTCCACTCCACTCCACTCCACTCCACTCCACTCCACTCCACTCCACTCCACTCCACTCCACTCCACTCCACACCTCTCCACTCCACTCCACTCCACTCCACTCCACTCCACTCCGTTTTACTCCTGTCCACTCCACTCCACTGCACTCCACTGCACTCCACTGCACTCCACTCCACTCCACTCCCCTCCACTCTACTCCACTCAACACCACACCTCTCCACTCCACTCCACTCCGCTCCGCACCACTCTACTCCACTCCACTCCACTCCACACCACTCCACTCCACTCCACACCTCTCCACTACACTCCACTCCAATTTACTCCTCTCCACTCCACTCCACTCCACTCCACTCCACTCCACTCCACTCCACTCCACTCCACTCCACTCCACTCCACTCCACTCCATTCCACTCCACTCCACTCCACACCTCTCCACTCCACTCCACTCCACTCCACTCCGTTTTACTCCTGTCCACTCCACTCCACTGCACTCCACTGCACTCCACTGCACTCCACTCCACTCCACTCCCCTCCACTCTACTCCACTCTACACCACACCTCTCCACTCCACTCCACTCCGCTCCGCACCACTCTACTCCACTCCACTCCACTCCACACCACTCCACTCCACTCCACACCTCTCCACTCCACTCCACACAACACCTCTCCACTCCACTCCACTCCACTCCACTCCACTCCACTTCACTCCACTCCACTCCACTCCACTCCTCTCCCTTTTACTCCTCTCCACTCCACTCCACTCCACTCCACTCAGCTCCACTCCACACCACTTTACTACTCTCCACTCAACACCACTATACTTCACACCAAACCTCTCCACACCACACCTCTCCACTCCTCTCCACTCCACTCTGCTTCACTCCACTCCACTCCACTCCACTCCACTCCACTCCACTCCACTCCACTCCACTCCGTTTTACTCCTCTCCACTACACTCCTCTACACTCCACTCCACTCCACTCCACTCAAGTCAACACCACACCTCTCCACTCCACTCCACTCCACTCCACTCCACTGCACTCAGCTCCACTCCACACCACTTTACTACTCTCCACTCAACACCACTATACTCCACACCAAACCTCTCCACACCACACCTCTCCACTCCTCTCCACTCCACTCTACTCCACTCCACTCCGTTTTACTCCTCTCCACTCCACTCCTCTCCACTCCACTCCACTCCTCTCCACTCCACTCCACTCCACTCCTCTCCACTCCACTCCACTCCACTCCACACCACACCTCTCCACTCCACTCCACTTCACTCCACACCTCTCCACTCCACTCCACTCCACTCCACTGCACTCCACACCTCTCCACTCCACTCCACTCCACTCCGTTTTACTCCTCTCCACTCCACTCCACTCCACTCCACTCCATTCCACTACACTCCACTCCGTTTTACTCCTCTCCACTCCACTCCACTCCACTCCACTCCACTCCACTCCACTCCACTCCACTCCACTCCACTCCACTCCACTCCACTCAACTCCACACTACTCCACAACTCTCAACTCCACTCCACTCCACTCCACTCCACTCCACTCCACTCCGTTTTACTCCTCTCCACTCCACTGCACTCCACTCCACTGCACTCCACTCCACTCCACTCCACTCCACTCCACTCCACTCCACTCCACTCCACTCCACTCCACTCACCTCTCCACTCCACTCCACTCCACTCCACTCCACTCCACTCCACTCCACTCCACTCCACTCCGTTTTACTCCTCTCCACTCCACTCCACTCCACTCCACTCCATTCCACTACACTCCACTCCGTTTTACTCCTCTCCACTCCACTCCACTCCACTCCACTCCACTCCACTCCACTCCACTCCACTCCACTCCTCTCCACTCCACTCCACTCCACTCCACACCACACCTCTCCACTCCACTCCACACCTCTCCACTACACTCCACTCCAATTTACTCCTCTCCACTCCACTCCACTCCACTCCACTCCACTCCACTCCACTCCACTCCACTCCACTCCACTCCATTCCACTCCACTCCACTCCACACCTCTCCACTCCACTCCACTCCACTCCACTCCGTTTTACTCCTGTCCACTCCACTCCACTGCACTCCACTGCACTCCACTGCACTCCACTCCACTCCACTCCCCTCCACTCTACTCCACTCTACACCACACCTCTCCACTCCACTCCACTCCGCTCCGCACCACTCTACTCCACTCCACTCCACTCCACACCACTCCACTCCACTCCACACCTCTCCACTCCACTCCACACAACACCTCTCACTCCACTCCACTCCACTCCACTCCACTCCACTCCACTCCACTTCACTCCACTCCACTCCACTCCACTCCACTCCTCTCCCTTTTACTCCTCTCCACTCCACTCCACTCCACTCCACTCAGCTCCACTCCACACCACTTTACTACTCTCCACTCAACACCACTATACTTCACACCAAACCTCTCCACACCACACCTCTCCACTCCTCTCCACTCCACTCTGCTTCACTCCACTCCACTCCACTCCACTCCACTCCACTCCACTCCACTCCACTCCACTCCGTTTTACTCCTCTCCACTACACTCCTCTACACTCCACTCCACTCCACTCCACTCAAGTCAACACCACACCTCTCCACTCCACTCCACTCCACTCCACTCCACTGCACTCAGCTCCACTCCACACCACTTTACTACTCTCCACTCAACACCACTATACTCCACACCAAACCTCTCCACACCACACCTCTCCACTCCTCTCCACTCCACTCCACTGCACTCCACTGCACTCCACTGCACTCCACTCCACTCCACTCCCCTCCACTCTACTCCACCCTACACCACACCTCTCCACTCCACTCCACT
>JAUPFR010000020.1:365479-425479 GCA_036925125.1 Oreortyx pictus | reverse complement strand
CTCCACTCCACTCCACTCCACTCCACTCCACACCTCTCCACTCCACTCCACTCCACTCCACTCCACTCCACTCCGTTTTACTCCTCTCCACTCCACTCCACTCCACTCCACTCCACTCCACTCCACTCCATTCCACTACACTCCACTCCGTTTTACTCCTCTCCACTCCACTCCACTCCACTCCACTCCACTCCACTCCACTCCACTCCACTCCACTCCACTCCACTCCACTCCACTCCACTCCTCTCCACTCCACTCCACTCCACACCACACCACTCCACTCCACTCCACTCCACTCCACTCCACTCCACACCTCTCCACTCCACTCCACTCCACTCCACTCCACTCCATCCCACTCCACTCCACTCCACTCCGTTTTACTCCTCTCCACTCCACTGCACTCCACTCCACTCCACTCCACTCCACTCCACTCCACTCCACTCCACTCCACTCCACTCCACTCCACTCCACACCTCTCCACTCCACTCCACTCCACTCCACTCCACTCCACTCCACTCCACTCCACTCCACTCCACTCCACTCCACTCCGTTTTACTCCTCTCCACTCCACTCCACTCCACTCCACTCCACTCCACTCCATTCCACTACACTCCACTCCGTTTTACTCCTCTCCACTCCACTCCACTCCACTCCACTCCACTCCACTCCACTCCACACCTCTCCACTCAACTCCACTCCACTCCACTCAACTCCACTTCGTTTTACTCCTGTCCACTCCACTCCACTGCACTCCACTGCACTCCACTGCACTCCACTCCACTCCACTCCCCTCCACTCTACTCCACTCAACACCACACCTCTCCACTACACTCCACTCCGCTCCGCACCACTCTACTCCACTCCACTCCACTCCACACCACTCCACTCCACTCCACACCTCTCCACTCCACTCCACACAACACCTCTCCACTCCACTCCACTCCACTCCACTCCACTCCACTCCACTCCTCTCCCTTTTACTCCTCTCCACTCCACTCCACTCCACTCCACTCCACTCAGCTCCACTCCACACCACTTTACTACTCTCCACTCAACACCACTATACTCCACACCAAACCTCTCCACACCACACCTCTCCACTCCTCTCCACTCCACTCTGCTTCACTCCACTCCACTCCACTCCACTCCACTCCATTCCACTCCACTCCACTCCACTCCACTCCACTCCACTCCACTCCACTCCGTTTTACTCCACTCCACTACTCCACTCCACTCCACACCACTCCACTCCACACCTCTCCACTCCACTCCACACCTCTCCAATCCACTCAACACCACACCTCTCCACTCCACTCCACTCCACTCCACTCCACTCCACTCCACTCCACTCCACTCCACTCCACTCCACTCCACTCCACTCCGTTTTACTCCTCTCCACTCCACTCCTCTACACTCCACTCCACTCCACTCCACTCCACTCAAGTCAACACCACACCTCTCCACTCCACTCCACTCCACTCCACTCCACTGCACTCCACTGCACTCCGCTCCACTCCACTCCACTCCACTCTACTCCACTCCACTCCACTCCACTCCACTCCACTCCACTCCACACTACTCCACTCCACTCCTTTTTACTCCTCTCCACTCCACTCCACTCCACTCCACTCCACTCCACTCCACTCCACACTACTCCACAACTCTCCACTCCACTCCACTCCACTCCACTCCACTCCACTCCACTCCACTCCTTTTTACTCCTCTCCACTCCACTCCACTCCACTCCACTCCACTCCACTCCACTCCACTCCACTCCACTCCACTCCACTCCACTCCACTCCACTCCACTCCACACCTCTCCACACCTCTCCACTCCACTCCACTCCACTCCACTCCACTCCACTCCACTCCACTCCACTCCACTCCACTCAACACCACACCTCTCCACTCCACTCCACTCCGCTCCACTCCACTCCACTCCTCTCCACTCCACTCCGCTCCACTGCACACCACACCTCTCCACTCCACTCCACTCCACTCCACTCCACTCCACTCCACTCCACTCCACTCCACTCCTTTTTACTCCTCTCCACTCCACTCCACTTCACCTCACTCCACTCCACTCCACTTCACCTCACTCCACTCCACTCCACTCCACTCCACTCCACTCCACACTACTCCACAACTCTCCATTCCACTCCACTCCACTCCACTCCACTCCACTCCACTCCACTCCTTTTTACTCCTCTCCACTCCACTCCACAACACTCCACTGCACTCCACTCCACTCCACTCCACTCTACTCCACTCCACTCCACTCCACACCTCTCCACTCCACTCCACTCCACTCCACTCCACTCAACACCACACCTCTCCACTCCACTCCACTCCGCTCCACTCCACTCCACTCCTCTCCACTCCACTCCACTCCACTCCACACCACACCTCTCCACTCCACTCCACTCCACTCCACTCCACTCCACTCCACTCCACTCCACTCCACTCCACACCTCTCCACTCCACTCCACTCCACTCCACTCCACTCCACTCCACTCCACTCCACTCCACTCCGTTTTACTCCTCTCCACTCCACTCCACTCCACTCCACTCCACTCCACTCCACTCCACTCCACTCCACTCCACTCCACTCCACTCCACTCCACTGCAAACCTCTCCACTCCACTCAACACCACACCTCTCCACTCCACTCCACTCCACTCCACTCCACTCCACTCCACTCCACTCCACTCCGTTTTACTCCTCTCCACTCCACTCCTCTACACTCCACTCCACTCCACTCCACTCAAGTCAACACCTCACCTCTCCACTCCACTCCACTCCACTCCACTCCACTCCACTGCACTCCACTGCACTCCGCTCCACTCCACTCCACTCCACTCTACTCCACTCCACTCCACTTCACCTCACTCCAGTCCACACCACACCACATCTCTCCACTCCACTCCACTCCACTCAACTCCACACTACTCCACAACTCTCAACTCCACTCCACTCCACTCCACTCCACTCCACTCCACTCCACTCCGTTTTACTCCTCTCCACTCCACTCCACTCCACTCCACTGCACTCCACTCCACTCCACTCCACTCCACTCCACTCCACACCTCTCCACTCCACTCCACTCCACTCCACTCCACTCCACTCCACTCCACTCCACTCCACTCCACTCCACTCCACTCCGCTCCACTCCTCTCCACTCCACTCCACACCACACCTCTCCACTCCACTCCACTCCACTCCACTCCACTCCACTCCACTCCACTCCACTCCACTCCACACCTCTCCACTCCACTCCACTCCACTCCACTCCACTCCACTCCACTCCACTCCACTCCACTCCACTCCGCTCCACTCCACTCCACTCCTCTCCACTCCACTCCACTCCACTCCACACCACACCTCTCCACTCCACTCCACTCCACTCCACTCCACTCCACTCCACTCCACTCCACTCCACTCCACACCTCTCCACTCCACTCCACTCCACTCCACTCCACTCCACTCCACTCCACTCCACTCCACTCCACTCCACTCCACTCCGTTTTACTCCTCTCCACTCCACTCCACTCCACTCCACTCCACTCCACTCCACTCCACTCCACTCCACTCCACTCCACTCCACTCCACTCCTCTCCACTCCACTCCACTCCACTCCACACCACACCTCTCCACTCCACTCCACTCCACTCCACTCCACTCCACTCCACTCCACTCCACACCTCTCCACTCCACTCCACTCCACTCCACTCCACTCCACTCCACTCCACTCCGCTCCACTCCACTCCACTCCTCTCCACTCCACTCCACTCCACACCACACCTCTCCACTCCACTCCACTCCACTCCACTCCACTCCACTCCACTCCACACCTCTCCACTCCACTCCACTCCACTCCACTCCACTCCACTCCACTCAACTCCGTTTTACTCCTCTCCACTCCACTCCACTCCACTCCACTCCACTCCACTCCACTCCACTCCACTCCACACCTCTCCACTCCACTCAACACCACACCTCTCCACTCCACTCCACTCCACTCCACTCCACTCCACTCCACTCCACTCCACTCCACTCCACTCCACTCCACTCCACTCCGTTTTACTCCTCTCCACTCCACTCCTCTACACTCCACTCCACTCCACTCCACTCAAGTCAACACCACACCTCTCCACTCCACTCCACTCCACTCCACTCCACTGCACTCCACTGCACTCCGCTCCACTCCACTCCACTCCACTCTACTCCACTCCACTCCACTTCACCTCACTCCAGTCCACACCACACCACACCTCTCCACTCCACTCCACTCAACTCCACACTACTCCACAACTCTCAACTCCACTCCACTCCACTCCACTCCACTCCACTCCACTCCGTTTTACTCCTCTCCACTCCACTCCACTCCACTCCACTCCACTCCACTCCACTCCACTCCACTCCATTTTACTCCTCTCCACTCCACTCCACTCCACTCCACTCCACTCCACTCCACTCCACTCCACTCCACTCCACTCCACTCCATTTTACTCCTCTCCACTCCACTCCACTCCACTCCACTCCACTCCACTCCACTCCACTCCACTCAACACCACACCTCTCCACTCCACTCCACTCCGCTCCGCACCACTCTACTCCACTCCACTCCACTCCACTCCACTCCACTCCACTCCACTCCACTCCACTCCACACCACACCTCTCCACTCCACTCCACTCCACTCCACTCCACACCTCTCCACTCCACTCCACTCCACTCCACTCCACACCTCTCCACTCCACTCCACTCCACTCCACTCCACTCCGTTTTACTCCTGTCCACTCCACTCCACTGCACTCCACTGCACTCCACTGCACTCCACTCCACTCCACTCCCCTCCACTCTACTCCACTCAACACCACACCTCTCCACTCCACTCCACTCCGCTCCGCACCACTCTACTCCACTCCACTCCACTCCACACCACTCCACTCCACTCCACACCTCTCCACTACACTCCACTCCGTTTTACTCCTCTCCACTCCACTCCACTCCACTCCACTCCACTCCATTCCACTCCACTCCACTCCACACCTCTCCACTCCACTCCACTCCACTCCACTCTGTTTTACTCCTGTCCACTCCACTCCACTGCACTCCACTGCACTCCACTGCACTCCACTCCACTCCACTCCCCTCCACTCTACTCCACTCTACACCACACCTCTCCACTCAACTCCACTCCGCTCCGCACCACTCTACTCCACTCCACTCCACTCCACACCACTCCACTCCTCTCCACACCTCTCCACTCCACTCCACACAACACCTCTCCACTCCACTCCACTCCACTCCACTCCACTCCACTCCACACCACTCCAATCCACTCCACACCTCTCCACTCCACTCCACACAACACCTCTCCACTCCACTCCACTCCACTCCACTCCACTCCACTCCACTCCACTCCACTCCACTCCTCTCCCTTTTACTCCTCTCCACTCCACTCCACTCCACTCCACTCAGCTCCACTCCACACCACTTTACTACTCTCCACTCAACACCACTATACTCCACACCAAACCTCTCCACACCACACCTCTCCACTCCTCTCCACTCCACTCTGCTTCACTCCACTCCACTCCACTCCACTCCACTCCACTCCACTCCACTCCACTCCACTCCACTCCACTCCACTCCGTTTTACTCCTCTCCACTACACTCCTCTACACTCCACTCCACTCCACTCCACTCCACTCAAGTCAACACCACACCTCTCCACTCCACTCCACTCCACTCCACTGCACTCAGCTCCACTCCACACCACTTTACTACTCTCCACTCAACACCACTATACTCCACACCAAACCTCTCCACACCACACCTCTCCACTCCTCTCCACTCCACTCTACTCCACTCCACTCCGTTTTACTCCTCTCCACTCCACTCCTCTCCACTCCACTCAATTCCACTCCACTCCACTCCACTCCACTCCTCTCCACTCCACTCCACTCCACTCCACACCACACCTCTCCACTCCAATCCACTCAACTCCACTCCACTCCACTCCACACCTCTCCACTCCACTCCACTCCACTCCACTCCACTCCACTCCACTCCACTCCACTCCACTCCACTCCACTCCACTCCACTCCACTCCACTCCGTTTTACTCCTCTCCACTCCACTGCACTCCACTGCACTCCACTGCACTCCACTCCACTCCACTCCACTCTACTCCACTCCACTCCACTCCACTCCACTCCACTCCACTCCACACCTCTCCACTCCACTCCACTCCACTGCACTCCACTCCACTCCACTCCACTCCGTTTTACTCCTCTCCACTCCACTCCACTCCACTCCACTCCACTCCATTCCACTACACTCCACTCCGTTTTACTCCTCTCCACTCCACTCCACTCCACTCCACTCCACTCCACTCCACTCCACTCCACTCCACTCCACTCCACTCCTCTCCACTCCACTCCACTCCACTCCACACCACACCTCTCCACTCCACTCCACTCCACTCCACTCCACTCCACACCTCTCCACTCCACTCCACTCCACTCCACTCCACTCCACTCCACTCCACTCCACTCCACTCCACTCCACTCCACTCCACTCCACTCCGTTTTACTCCTCTCCACTCCACTGCACTCCACTCCACTCCACTCCACTCCACTCCACTCCACTCCACTCCACTCCACTCCACTCCACTCCACACCTCTCCACTCCACTCCACTCCACTCCACTCCACTCCACTCCACTCCACTCCGTTTTACTCCTCTCCACTCCACTCCACTCCACTCCACTCCACTCCACTCCACTCCATTCCACTACACTCCACTCCGT
Source organism: Oreortyx pictus (assembly GCA_036925125.1). Lineage (NCBI taxonomy): Eukaryota > Metazoa > Chordata > Aves > Galliformes > Odontophoridae > Oreortyx > Oreortyx pictus. Next base: position 418,665 of record JAUPFR010000020.1, on the reverse strand, counting down.
TTTACTCCTCTCCACTCCACTCCACTCCACTCCACTCCACTCCACTCCACTCCACTCCACTCCACTCCACTCCACTCCACTCCACTCCACTCCACTCCACACCTCTCCACTCCACTCCACTCCACTCCACTTCACTCCACTTCGTTTTACTCCTGTCCACTCCACTCCACTGCACTCCACTGCACTCCACTGCACTCCACTCCACTCCACTCCCCTCCACTCTACTCCACTCAACACCACACCTCTCCACTCCACTCGACTCCGCTCCGCACCACTCTACTCCACTCCACTCCACTCCACACCACTCCACTCCACTCCACACCTCTCCACTCCACTCCACACAACACCTCTCCACTCCACTCCACTCCACTCCACTCCACTCCACTCCACTCCACTCCACTCCACTCCACTCCACTCCACTCCTCTCCCTTTTACTCCTCTCCACTCCACTCCACTCCACTCCACTCCACTCCACTCCACTCCACTCCACTCCACTGCACTCCACTGCACTCCGCTCCACTCCACTCCACTCCACTCTACTCCACTCCACTCCACTTCACCTCACTCCAGTCCACACCACACCACACCTCTCCACTCCACTCCACTCCACTCCACACTACTCCACAACTCTCCACTCCACTCCACTCCACTCCACTCCACTCCACTCCTTTTTACTCCTCTCCACTCCACTCCACTCCACTCCACTCCACTCCACTCCACTCCACTCCACTCCACTCCACACCTCTCCACTCCACTCCACTCCACTCCACTCCACTCCACTCCACTCAACACCACACCTCTCCACTCCACTCCACTCCGCTCCACTCCACTCCACTCCTCTCCACTCCACTCCACTCCACTCCACACCACACCTCTCCACTCCACTCCACTCCACTCCACTCCACTCCACTCCACTCCACTCCACTACACACCTCTCCACTCCACTCCACTCCACTCCACTCCGCTCCACTCCGCTCCACTCCACTCTACTCCACTCCACTCCACTTCACCTCACTCCAGTCCACACCACACCACACCTCTCCACTCCACTCCACTCCACTCCACACTACTCCACAACTCTCCACTCCACGCCACTCCACTCCACTCCTTTTTACTCCTCTCCACTCCACTCCACTCCACTCCACTCCACTCCACTCCACTCCACTCCACTCCACTCCACTCCACTCCACTCCACTCCACTCCACTCCTCTCCCTTTTACTCCTCTCCACTCCACTCCACTCCACTCCACTCCACTCAGCTCCACTCCACACCACTTTACTACTCTCCACTCAACACCACTATACTCCACACCACTCCACTCCACTCCACACCTCTCCACTCCACTCCACTCCACTCCACTCCACTCCACTCCACTCCACTCCACTCCACTCCACTCCACTCCACTCCACTCCACTCCACTCCGTTTTACTCCTCTCCACTCCACTCCACTCCACTCCACTCCATTCCACTACACTCCACTCCGTTTTACTCCTCTCCACTCCACTCCACTCCACTCCACTCCACTCCACTCCACTCCACACCTCTCCACTCCACTCCACTCCACTCCACTCCACTCCACTCCGTTTTACTCCTGTCCACTCCACTCCACTGCACTCCACTGCACTCCACTCCACTCCACTCCCCTCCACTCTACTCCACTCAACACCACACCTCTCCACTCCACTCCACTCCGCTCCGCACCACTCTACTCCACTCCACTCCACTCCACACCACTCCACTCCACTCCACACCTCTCCACTACACTCCACTCCGTTTTACTCCTCTCCACTCCACTCCACTCCACTCCACTCCACTCCACTCCACTCCACTCCACTCCACTCCACTCCACTCCACTCCATTCCACTCCACTCCACTCCACACCTCTCCAATCCACTCCACTCCACTCCACTCCACTCCACTCCGTTTTACTCCTGTCCACTCCACTCCACTGCACTCCACTGCACTCCACTGCACTCCACTCCACTCCACTCCCCTCCACTCTACTCCACTCTACGCCACACCTCTCCACTCCACTCCACTCCGCTCCGTACCACTCTACTCCACTCCACTCCACTCCACACCACTCCACTCCACACCACACCTCTCCACTCCACTCCACTCCACTCCACTCCACTCCACTCCACTCCACTCCACACCTCTCCACTCCACTCCACTCCACTCCACTCCACTCCACTCCACTCCACTCCACTCCACTCCGTTTTACTCCTCTCCACTCCACTCCACTCCACTCCACTCCACTCCACTCCACTCCACTCCATTCCACTACACTCCACTCCGTTTTACTCCTCTCCACTCCACTCCACTCCACTCCACTCCACTCCACACCTCTCCACTCAACTCCACTCCACTCCACTCCACTCCACTTCGTTTTACTCCTGTCCACTCCACTCCACTGCACTCCACTGCACTCCACTGCACTCCACTCCACTCCACTCCCCTCCACTCTACTCCACTCAACACCACACCTCTCCACTACACTCCACTCCGCTCCGCACCACTCTACTCCACTCCACTCCACTCCACACCACTCCACTCCACTCCACACCTCTCCACTCCACTCCACACAACACCTCTCCACTCCACTCCACTCCACTCCACTCCACTCCACTCCACTCCTCTCCCTTTTACTCCTCTCCACTCCACTCCACTCCACTCCACTCCACTCAGCTCCACTCCACACCACTTTACTACTCTCCACTCAACACCACTATACTCCACACCAAACCTCTCCACACCACACCTCTCCACTCCTCTCCACTCCACTCTGCTTCACTCCACTCCACTCCACTCCACTCCACTCCACTCCACTCCACTCCACTCCACTCCACTCCACTCCACTCCACTCCACTCCACTCCACTCCACTCCACTCCACTCCGTTTTACTCCACTCCACTACTCCACTCCACTCCACACCACTCCACTCCACACCTCTCCACTCCACTCCACACCTCTCCAATCCACTCAACACCACACCTCTCCACTCCACTCCACTCCACTCCACTCCACTCAACACCACACCTCTCCACTACACTCCACTCCGCTCCGCACCACTCTACTCCACTCCACTCCACTCCACACCACTCCACTCCACTCCACACCTCTCCACTCCACTCCACACAACACCTCTCCACTCCACTCCACTCCACTCCACTCCACTCCTCTCCCTTTTACTCCTCTCCACTCCACTCCACTCCACTCCACTCCACTCAGCTCCACTCCACACCACTTTACTACTCTCCACTCAACACCACTATACTCCACACCAAACCTCTCCACACCACACCTCTCCACTCCTCTCCACTCCACTCTGCTTCACTCCACTCCACTCCACTCCACTCCACTCCACTCCACTCCACTCCACTCCACTCCACTCCACGCCACTCCACTCCACTCCACTCCACTCCACTCCACTCCACTCCGTTTTACTCCACTCCACTACTCCACTCCACTCCACACCACTCCACTCCACACCTCTCCACTCCACTCCACACCTCTCCAATCCACTCCACTCCACTCCACTCCACTCCGCTCCACTCCACACCACACCTCTCCACTCCACTCCACTCCACTCCACTCCACTCCACTCCACTCCACTCCACTCCACTCCTTTTTACTCCTCTCCACTCCACTCCACTTCACCTCACTCCACTCCACTCCACTTCACCTCACTCCACTCCACTGCACTCCACTCCACTCCACTCCACACTACTCCACAACTCTCCACTCCACTCCACTCCACTCCACTCCACTCCACTCTACTCCACTCCACTCCACTCCACACCTCTCCACTCCACTCCACTCCACTCCACTCCACTCCACTCCACTCAACACCACACCTCTCCACTCCACTCCACTCTGCTCCACTCCACTCCACTCCTCTCCACTCCACTCCACTCCACTCCACACCACACCTCTCCACTCCACTCCACTCCACTCCACTCCACTCCACTCCACTCCACTCCACACCTCTCCACTCCACTCCACTCCACTCCACTCCACTCCACTCCACTCCACTCCACTCCGTTTTACTCCTCTCCACTCCACTCCACTCCACTCCACTCCACTCCACTCCACTCCACTCCACTCCACTCCACTCCACTGCAAACCTCTCCACTCCACTCAACACCACACCTCTCCACTCCACACCACACCTCTCCACTCCTCTCCACTCCACTCTGCTTCACTCCACTCCACTCCACTCCACTCCACTCCACTCCACTCCACTCCACTCCACTCCACTCCACTCCACTCCACTCCGTTTTACTCCACTCCACTACTCCACTCCACTCCACACCACTCCACTCCACACCTCTCCACTCCACTCAACACCTCTCCAATCCACTCAACACCACACCTCTCCACTCCACTCCACTCCACTCCACTCCACTCCACTCCACTCCACTCCACTCCACTCCACTCCACTCCACTCCACTCCGTTTTACTCCTCTCCACTCCACTCCTCTACACTCCACTCCACTCCACTCCACTCCACTCAAGTCAACACCACACCTCTCCACTCCACTCCACTCCACTCCACTCCACTGCACTCCACTGCACTCCGCTCCACTCCACTCCACTCCACTCTACTCCACTCCACTCCACTCCACTCCACTCCACTCCACACTACTCCACTCCACTCCTTTTTACTCCTCTCCACTCCACTCCACTCCACTCCACTCCACTCCACACTACTCCACAACTCTCCACTCCACTCCACTCCACTCCACTCCACTCCACTCCACTCCACTCCTTTTTACTCCTCTCCACTCCACTCCACTCCACTCCACTGCACTCCACTCCACTCCACTCCACTCCACTCCACTCCACTCCACTCCACTCCACTCCACTCCACACCTCTCCACACCTCTCCACTCCACTCCACTCCACTCCACTCCACTCCACTCCACTCCACTCCACTCCACTCCACTCCACTCCACTCAACACCGCACCTCTCCACTCCACTCCACTCCGCTCCACTCCACTCCACTCCTCTCCACTCCACTCCGCTCCACTCCACACCACACCTCTCCACTCCACTCCACTCCACTCCACTCCACTCCACTCCACTCCACTCCACTCCTTTTTACTCCTCTCCACTCCACTCCACTTCACCTCACTCCACTCCACTCCACTTCACCTCACTCCACTCCACTGCACTCCACTCCACTCCACTCCACACTACTCCACAACTCTCCACTCCACTCCACTCCACTCCACTCCACTCCACTCCACTCCTTTTTACTCCTCTCCACTCCACTCCACTCCACTCCACTGCACTCCACTCCACTCCACTCCACTCTACTCCACTCCACTCCACTCCACACCTCTCCACTCCACTCCACTCCACTCCACTCCACTCCACTCCACTCCACTCAACACCACACCTCTCCACTCCACTCCACTCCGCTCCACTCCACTCCACTCCTCTCCACTCCACTCCACTCCACTCCACACCACACCTCTCCACTCCACTCCACTCCACTCCACTCCACTCCACTCCACTCCACTCCACTCCACTCCACTCCACTCCACACCTCTCCACTCCACTCCACTCCACTCCACTCCACTCCACTCCACTCCACTCCACTCCGTTTTACTCCTCTCCACTCCACTCCACTCCACTCCACTCCACTCCACTCCACTCCACTCCACTGCAAACCTCTCCACTCCACTCAACACCACACCTCTCCACTCCACTCCACTCCACTCCACTCCACTCCACTCCACTCCACTCCACTCCACTCCACTCCGTTTTACTCCTCTCCACTCCACTCCTCTACACTCCACTCCACTCCACTCCACTCAAGTCAACACCTCACCTCTCCACTCCACTCCACTCCACTCCACTCCACTGCACTCCACTGCACTCCGCTTCACTCCACTCCACTCCACTCTACTCCACTCCACTCCACTTCACCTCACTCCAGTCCACACCACACCACATCTCTCCACTCCACTCCACTCCACTCAACTCCACTCCACTCCACAACTCTCAACTCCACTCCACTCCACTCCACTCCACTCCACTCCACTCCACTCCACTCCGTTTTACTCCTCTCCACTCCACTCCACTCCACTCCACTGCACTCCACTCCACTCCACTCCACTCCACTCCACTCCACTCCACTCCACTCCACACCTCTCCACTCCACTCCACTCCACTCCACTCCACTCCACTCCACTCCACTCCGCTCCACTCCACTCCACTCCTCTCCACTCCACTCCGCTCCACTCCACTCCACTCCTCTCCACTCCACTCCACTCCACTCCACACCACACCTCTCCACTCCACTCCACTCCACTCCACTCCACTCCACTCCACTCCACTCCACTCCACTCCACTCCACACCTCTCCACTCCACTCCACTCCACTCCACTCCACTCCACTCCACTCCGTTTTACTCCTCTCCACTCCACTCCACTCCACTCCACTCCACTCCACTCCACTCCACTCCACTCCACTCCACTCCACTCCGTTTTACTCCTCTCCACTCCACTCCTCTACATTCCACTCCACTCCACTCCACTCAAGTCAACACCACACCTCTCCACTCCACTCCACTCCACTCCACTCCACTGCACTCCACTGCACTCCGCTCCACTCCACTCCACTCCACTCTACTCCACTCCACTCCACTTCACCTCACTCCAGTCCACACCACACCACACCTCTCCACTCCACTCCACTCCACTCAACTCCACACTACTCCACAACTCTCAACTCCACTCCACTCCACTCCACTCCACTCCACTCCACTCCGTTTTACTCCTCTCCACTCCACTCCACTCCACTCCACTCCACTCCACTCCACTCCACTCCACTCCACTCCACTCCACTCCACTCCATTTTACTCCTCTCCACTCCACTCCACTCCACTCCACTCCACTCCACTCCACTCCACTCCACTCCACTCCACTCCACTCCACTCCATTTTACTCCTCTCCACTCCACTCCACTCCACTCCACTCCACTCCACTCCACTCAACACCACACCTCTCCACTCCACTCCACTCCGCTCCGCACCACTCTACTCCACTCCACTCCACTCCACTCCACTCCACTCCACTCCACTCCACTCCACACCACACCTCTCCACTCCACTCCACTCCACTCCACTCCACACCTCTCCACTCCACTCCACTCCACTCCACTCCACTCCACACCTCTCCACTCCACTCCACTCCACTCCACTCCACTCCGTTTTACTCCTGTCCACTCCACTCCACTGCACTCCACTGCACTCCACTGCACTCCACTCCACTCCACTCCCCTCCACTCTACTCCACTCAACACCACACCTCTCCACTCCACTCCACTCCGCTCCGCACCACTCTACTCCACTCCACTCCACTCCACACCACTCCACTCCACTCCACACCTCTCCACTACACTCCACTCCGTTTTACTCCTCTCCACTCCACTCCACTCCACTCCACTCCACTCCATTCCACTCCACTCCACTCCACACCTCTCCACTCCACTCCACTCCACTCCACTCCACTCCGTTTTACTCCTGTCCACTCCACTCCACTGCACTCCACTGCACTCCACTGCACTCCACTCCACTCCACTCCCCTCCACTCTACTCCACTCTACACCACACCTCTCCACTCAACTCCACTCCGCTCCGCACCACTCTACTCCACTCCACTCCACTCCACACCACTCCACTCCACTCCACACCTCTCCACTCCACTCCACTCCACTCCACTCCACTCCACTCCACTCCACTCCACTCCACTCCACTCCACTCCACTCCACTCCGTTTTACTCCTCTCCACTACACTCCTCTACACTCCACTCCACTCCACTCCACTCCACTCAAGTCAACACCACACCTCTCCACTCCACTCCACTCCACTCCACTGCACTCAGCTCCACTCCACACCACTTTACTACTCTCCACTCAACACCACTATACTCCACACCAAACCTCTCCACACCACACCTCTCCACTCCTCTCCACTCCACTCTACTCCACTCCACTCCGTTTTACTCCTCTCCACTCCACTCCTCTCCACTCCACTCAATTCCACTCCACTCCACTCCACTCCACTCCTCTCCACTCCACTCCACTCCACTCCACACCACACCTCTCCACTCCAATCCACTCAACTCCACTCCACTCCACTCCACACCTCTCCACTCCACTCCACTCCACTCCACTCCACTCCACTCCACTCCACTCCACTCCACTCCACTCCACTCCACTCCACTCCACTCCACTCCACTCCGTTTTACTCCTCTCCACTCCACTGCACTCCACTGCACTCCACTGCACTCCACTGCACTCCACTGCACTCCACTCCAGTCCACTCCACTCCACTCCACTCCACTCCACTCCACTCCACTCCACTCCACACCTCTCCACTCCACTCCACTCCACTCCACTCCACTCCGTTTTACTCCTCTCCACTCCACTCCACTCCACTCCACTCCATTCCACTACACTCCACTCCGTTTTACTCCTCTCCACTCCACTCCACTCCACTCCACTCCACTCCACTCCACTCCACTCCACTCCACTCCACTCCACTCCACTCCACTCCACTCCACTCCACTCCTCTCCACTCCACTCCACTCCACTCCACACCACACCTCTCCACTCCACTCCACTCCACTCCACTCCACTCCACACCTCTCCACTCCACTCCACTCCACTCCACTCCACTCCACTCCACTCCACTCCACTCCACTCCACTCCACTCCACTCCACTCCGTTTTACTCCTCTCCACTCCACTCCACTCCACTCCACTCCACTCCACTCCATTCCACTACACTCCACTCCGTTTTACTCCTCTCCACTCCACTCCACTCCACTCCACTCCACTCCACTCCACTCCACTCCACTCCACTCCACTCCACTCCACACCTCTCCACTCCACTCCACTCCACTCCACTTCACTCCACTTCGTTTTACTCCTGTCCACTCCACTCCACTGCACTCCACTGCACTCCACTGCACTCCACTCCACTCCACTCCCCTCCACTCTACTCCACTCAACACCACACCTCTCCACTCCACTCCACTCCGCTCCGCACCACTCTACTCCACTCCACTCCACTCCACACCACTCCACTCCACTCCACACCTCTCCACTCCACTCCACACAACACCTCTCCACTCCACTCCACTCCATTCCACTCCACTCCACTCCACTCCACTCCACTCCACTCCACTCCACTCCTCTCCCTTTTACTCCTCTCCACTCCACTCCACTCCACTCCACTACACTCCACTCCACTCCACTGCACTCCACTGCACTCCGCTCCACTCCACTCCACTCCACTCTACTCCACTCCACTCCACTTCACCTCACTCCAGTCCACACCACACCACACCTCTCCACTCCACTCCACTCCACTCCACACTACTCCACAACTCTCCACTCCACTCCACTCCACTCCACTCCACTCCACTCCTTTTTACTCCTCTCCACTCCACTCCACTCCACTCCACTCCACACCTCTCCACTCCACTCCACTCCACTCCACTCCACTCCACTCAACACCACACCTCTCCACTCCACTCCACTCCGCTCCACTCCACTCCACTCCTCTCCACTCCACTCCACTCCACTCCACACCACACCTCTCCACTCCACTCCACACAACACCTCTCCACTCCACTCCACTCCACTCCACTCCACTCCACTCCACTCCACTCCACTCCACTCCACTCCACTCCTCTCCCTTTTACTCCTCTCCACTCCACTCCACTCCACTCCACTCCACTCCACTCCACTCCACTCCACTCCACTCCACTCCACTCCGTTCTACTCCTCTCCACTTTACTCCTCTACACTCCACTCCACTCCACTCCACTCAAGTCAACACCTCACCTCTCCACTCCACTCCACTCCACTCCACTCCACTGCACTCCACTGCACTCCGCTTCACTCCACTCCACTCCACTCTACTCCACTCCACTCCACTTCACCTCACTCCAGTCCACACCACACCACATCTCTCCACTCCACTCCACTCCACTCAACTCCACACTACTCCACAACTCTCAACTCCACTCCACTCCACTCCACTCCACTCCACTCCACTCCACTCCGTTTTACTCCTCTCCACTCCACTCCACTCCACTCCACTGCACTCCACTCCACTCCACTCCACTCCACTCCACTCCACTCCACTCCACTCCACTCCACACCTCTCCACTCCACTCCACTCCACTCCACTCCACTCCACTCCACTCCACTCCACTCCACTCCGCTCCACTCCACTCCACTCCTCTCCACTCCACTCCACTCCACTCCACACCACACCTCTCCACTCCACTCCACTCCACTCCACTCCACTCCACTCCACTCCACTCCACTCCACTCCACTCCACTCCACTCCACTCCACACCTCTCCACTCCACTCCACTCCACTCCACTCCACTCCACTCCGTTTTACTCCTCTCCACTCCACTCCACTCCACTCCACTCCACTCCACTCCACTCCACTCCACTCCACTCCACTCCACACCACTCCACTCCGTTTTACTCCTCTCCACTCCACTCCTCTACACTCCACTCCACTCCACTCCACTCAAGTCAACACCACACCTCTCCACTCCACTCCACTCCACTCCACTCCACTGCACTCCACTGCACTCCGCTCCACTCCACTCCACTCCACTCTACTCCACTCCACTCCACTTCACCTCACTCCAGTCCACACCACACCACACCTCTCCACTCCACTCCACTCCACTCAACTCCACACTACTCCACAACTCTCAACTCCACTCCACTCCACTCCACTCCACTCCACTCCACTCCACTCCGTTTTACTCCTCTCCACTCCACTCCACTCCACTCCACTCCACTCCACTCCACTCCACTCCACTCCACTCCACTCCACTCCACTCCATTTTACTCCTCTCCACTCCACTCCACTCCACTTCACTCCACTCCACTCCACTCCACTCCACTCCATTTTACTCCTCTCCACTCCACTCCACTCCACTCCACTCCACTCCACTCCACTCCACTCCACTCCACTCCACTCAACACCACACCTCTCCACTCCACTCCACTCCGCTCCGCACCACTCTACTCACTCCACTCCACTCCACTCCACTCCACTCCACTCCACTCCACTCCACTCCACTCCACTCCACTCCACACCACACCTCTCCACTCCACTCCACTCCACTCCACTCCACACCTCTCCACTCCACTCCACTCCACTCCACTCCACTCCACACCTCTCCACTCCACTCCACTCCACTCCACTCCACTCCACTCCACTCCGTTTTACTCCTGTCCACTCCACTCCACTGCACTCCACTGCACTCCACTGCACTCCACTCCACTCCACTCCCCTCCACTCTACTCCACTCAACACCACACCTCTCCACTCCACTCCACTCCGCTCCGCACCACTCTACTCCACTCCACTCCACACCACTCCACTCCACTCCACACCTCTCCACTACACTCCACTCCGTTTTACTCCTCTCCACTCCACTCCACTCCACTCCACTCCACTCCACTCCATTCCACTCCACTCCACTCCACACCTCTCCACTCCACTCCACTCCACTCCACTCCACTCCGTTTTACTCCTGTCCACTCCACTCCACTGCACTCCACTGCACTCCACTGCACTCCACTCCACTCCACTCCCCTCCACTCTACTCCACTCTACACCACACCTCTCCACTCAACTCCACTCCGCTCCGCACCACTCTACTCCACTCCACTCCACTCCACACCACTCCACTCCACTCCACACCTCTCCACTCCACTCCACACAACACCTCTCCACTCCACTCCACTCCACTCCACTCCACTCCACTCCACTCCACTCCACTCCACTCCACTCCACTCCACTCCACTCCGTTTTACTCCTCTCCACTACACTCCTCTACACTCCACTCCACTCCACTCCACTCCACTCAAGTCAACACCACACCTCTCCACTCCACTCCACTCCACTCCACTGCACTCAGCTCCACTCCACTCCACTTTACTACTCTCCACTCAACACCACTATACTCCACACCAAACCTCTCCACACCACACCTCTCCACTCCTCTCCACTCCACTCTACTCCACTCCACTCCGTTTTACTCCTCTCCACTCCACTCCTCTCCACTCCACTCAATTCCACTCCACTCCACTCCACTCCACTCCTCTCCACTCCACTCCACTCCACTCCACACCACACCTCTCCACTCCAATCCACTCAACTCCACTCCACTCCACTCCACACCTCTCCACTCCACTCCACTCCACTCCACTCCACTCCACTCCACTCCACTCCACTCCACTCCACTCCGTTTTACTCCTCTCCACTCCACTGCACTCCACTGCACTCCACTGCACTCCACTCCACTGCACTCCACTCCACTCCACTCCACTCCACTCCACTCCACTCCACTCCACTCCACTCCACTCCACTCCACTCCACTCCACTCCACTCCACTCCACACCTCTCCACTCCACTCCACTCCACTCCACTCCACTCCATTCCACTACACTCCACTCCGTTTTACTCCTCTCCACTCCACTCCACTCCACTCCACTCCACTCCACTCCACTCCACTCCACTCCACTCCACTCCACTCCTCTCCACTCCACTCCACTCCACTCCACACCACACCTCTCCACTCCACTCCACTCCACTCCACTCCACTCCACACCTCTCCACTCCACTCCACTCCACTCCACTCCACTCCACTCCACTCCACTCCACTCCACTCCACACCTCTCCACTCCACTCCACTCCACTCCACTCCACTCCACTCCACTCCACTCCGTTTTACTCCTCTCCACTCCACTCCACTCCACTCCACTCCACTCCACTCCACTCCACTCCATTCCACTACACTCCACTCCGTTTTACTCCTCTCCACTCCACTCCACTCCACTCTACTCCACTCCACTCCACTCCACTCCACTCCACTCCACTCCACTCCACACCTCTCCACTCCACTCCACTCCACTCCACTTCACTCCACTTCGTTTTACTCCTGTCCACTCCACTCCACTGCACTCCACTGCACTCCACTGCACTCCACTCCACTCCACTCCCCTCCACTCTACTCCACTCAACACCACACCTCTCCACTCCACTCCACTCCGCTCCGCACCACTCTACTCCACTCCACTCCACTCCACACCACTCCACTCCACTCCACACCTCTCCACTCCACTCCACACAACACCTCTCCACTCCACTCCACTCCACTCCACTCCACTCCACTCCACTCCACTCCACTCCACTCCACTCCTCTCCCTTTTACTCCTCTCCACTCCACTCCACTCCACTCCACTCCACTCCACTCCACTCCACTCCACTGCACTCCACTGCACTCCGCTCCACTCCACTCCACTCCACTCTACTCCACTCCACTCCACTTCACCTCACTCCAGTCCACACCACACCACACCTCTCCACTCCACTCCACTCCACTCCACACTACTCCACAACTCTCCACTCCACTCCACTCCACTCCACTCCACTCCACTCCACTCCTTTTTACTCCTCTCCACTCCACTCCACTCCACTCCACTCCACTCCACACCTCTCCACTCCACTCCACTCCACTCCACTCCACTCCACTCCACTCAACACCACACCTCCCCACTCCACTCCACTCCGCTCCACTCCACTCCACTCCTCTCCACTCCACTCCACTCCACTCCACACCACACCTCTCCACTCCACTCCACTCCACTCCACTCCACTCCACTACACACCTCTCCACTCCACTCCACTCCGCTCCACTCCGCTCCACTCCACTCTACTCCACTCCACTCCACTTCACCTCACTCCAGTCCACACCACACCACACCTCTCCACTCCACTCCACTCCACTCCACACTACTCCACAACTCTCAACTCCACTCCACTCCACTCCACTCCTTTTTACTCCTCTCCACTCCACTCCACTCCACTCCACTGCACTCCACTCCACTCCACTCCACTCCACTCCACTCCACTCCACTCCACTCCACTCCACTCCACTCCTCTCCCTTTTACTCCTCTCCACTCCACTCCACTCCACTCCACTCCACTCAGCTCCACTCCACACCACTTTACTACTCTCCACTCAACACCACTATACTCCACACCACTCTACTCCACTCCACACCTCTCCACTCCACTCCACTCCACTCCACTCCACTCCACTCCACTCCACTCCACTCCACTCCACTCCACTCCACTCCGTTTTACTCCTCTCCACTCCACTCCACTCCACTCCACTCCACTCCATTCCACTACACTCCACTCCGTTTTACTCCTCTCCACTCCACTCCACTCCACTCCACTCCACTCCACTCCACTCCACTCCACTCCACTCCACTCCACTCCACACCTCTCCACTCCACTCCACTCCACTCCACTCCACTCCGTTTTACTCCTGTCCACTCCACTCCACTGCACTCCACTGCACTCCACTCCACTCCACTCCCCTCCACTCTACTCCACTCAACACCACACCTCTCCACTCCACTCCACTCCGCTCCGCACCACTCTACTCCACTCCACTCCACTCCACACCACTCCACTCCACTCCACACCTCTCCACTACACTCCACTCCGTTTTACTCCTCTCCACTCCACTCCACTCCACTCCACTCCACTCCACTCCACTCCACTCCACTCCACTCCACTCCACTCCACTCCACTCCACACCTCTCCACTCCACTCCACTCCACTCCACTCCACTCCGTTTTACTCCTGTCCACTCCACTCCACTGCACTCCACTGCACTCCACTGCACTCCACTCCACTCCACTCCCCTCCACTCTACTCCACTCTACACCACACCTCTCCACTCCACTCCACTCCGCTCCGCACCACTCTACTCCACTCCACTCCACTCCACACCACTCCACTCCACTCCACACCTCTCCACTCCACTCCACACAACACCTCTCCACTCCACTCCACTCCACTCCACTCCACTCCACTCCACTTCACTCCACTCCACTCCACTCCACTCCTCTCCCTTTTACTCCTCTCCACTCCACTCCACTCCACTCCACTCAGCTCCACTCCACACCACTTTACTACTCTCCACTCAACACCACTATACTCCACACCAAACCTCGCCACACCACACCTCTCCACTCCTCTCCACTCCACTCTGCTTCACTCCACTCCACTCCACTCCACTCCACTCCACTCCACTCCACTCCACTCCGTTTTACTCCTCTCCACTACACTCCTCTACACTCCACTCCACTCCACTCCACTCCACTCAAGTCAACACCACACCTCTCCACTCCACTCCACTCCACTCCACTCCACTCCACTCCACTCCACTGCACTCAGCTCCACTCCACACCACTTTACTACTCTCCACTCAACACCACTATACTCCACACCAAACCTCTCCACACCACACCTCTCCACTCCACTCCACTCCACTCCACTCCACACCTCTCCACTCCACTCCACTCCACTCCACTCCACTCCACACCTCTCCACTCCACTCCACTCCACTCCACTCCACTCCGTTTTACTCCTGTCCACTCCACTCCACTGCACTCCACTGCACTCCACTGCACTCCACTCCACTCCACTCCCCTCCACTCTACTCCACTCAACACCACACCTCTCCACTCCACTCCACTCCGCTCCACTCCATTTTACTCCTCTCCACTCCACTCCACTCCACTCCACTCCACTCCACTCCACTCCACTCCACTCCACTCCACTCCACTCCACTCAACACCACACCTCTCCACTCCACTCCACTCCGCTCCGCACCACTCTACTCCACTCCACTCCACTCCACTCCACTCCACTCCACTCCACTCCACTCCACTCCACTCCACACCTCTCCACTCCACTCCACTCCACTCCACTCCACACCTCTCCACTCCACTCCACTCCACTCCACTCCACTCCACTCCACTCCGTTTTACTCCTGTCCACTCCACTCCACTGCACTCCACTGCACTCCACTGCACTCCACTCCACTCCACTCCCCTCCACTCTACTCCACTCAACACCACACCTCTCCACTCCACTCCACTCCGCTCCGCACCACTCTACTCCACTCCACTCCACACCACTCCACTCCACTCCACACCTCTCCACTACACTCCACTCCGTTTTACTCCTCTCCACTCCACTCCACTCCACTCCACTCCACTCCACTCCATTCCACTCCACTCCACTCCACACCTCTCCACTCCACTCCACTCCACTCCACTCCACTCCGTTTTACTCCTGTCCACTCCACTCCACTGCACTCCACTGCACTCCACTGCACTCCACTCCACTCCACTCCCCTCCACTCTACTCCACTCTACACCACACCTCTCCACTCAACTCCACTCCGCTCCGCACCACTCTACTCCACTCCACTCCACTCCACACCACTCCACTCCACTCCACACCTCTCCACTCCACTCCACACAACACCTCTCCACTCCACTCCACTCCACTCCACTCCACTCCACTCCACTCCACTCCACTCCACTCCACTCCACTCCGTTTTACTCCTCTCCACTCCACTGCACTCCACTGCACTCCACTGCACTCCACTCCACTGCACTCCACTCCACTGCACTCCACTCCACTCCACTCCACTCCACTCCACTCCACTCCACTCCACTCCACACCTCTCCACTCCACTCCACTCCACTCCACTCCACTCCACTCCACTCCACTCCACTCCGTTTTACTCCTCTCCACTCCACTCCACTCCACTCCACTCCACTCCACTCCATTCCACTCCACTCCACTCCGTTTTACTCCACTCCACTCCACTCCACTCCACTCCACTCCACTCCACTCCTCTCCACTCCACTCCACTCCACTCCACACCACACCTCTCCACTCCACTCCACTCCACTCCACTCCACTCCACACCTCTCCACTCCACTCCACTCCACTCCACTCCACTCCACTCCACTCCACTCCACTCCACTCCACTCCACTCCACACCTCTCCACTCCACTCCACTCCACTCCACTCCACTCCACTCCACTCCACTCCGTTTTACTCCTCTCCACTCCACTCCACTCCACTCCACTCCACTCCACTCCACTCCACTCCACTCCACTCCATTCCACTACACTCCACTCCGTTTTACTCCTCTCCACTCCACTCCACTCCACTCCACTCCACTCCACTCCACTCCACTCCACTCCACTCCACTCCACTCCACTCCACACCTCTCCACTCCACTCCACTCCACTCCACTTCACTCCACTTCGTTTTACTCCTGTCCACTCCACTCCACTGCACTCCACTGCACTCCACTCCACTCCACTCCCCTCCACTCTACTCCACTCAACACCACACCTCTCCACTCCACTCCACTCCGCTCCGCACCACTCTACTCCACTCCACTCCACTCCACACCACTCCACTCCACTCCACACCTCTCCACTCCACTCCACACAACACCTCTCCACTCCACTCCACTCCACTCCACTCCACTCCACTCCACTCCACTCCACTCCACTCCTCTCCCTTTTACTCCTCTCCACTCCACTCCACTCCACTCCACTCCACTCCACTCCACTCCACTCCACTCCACTGCACTCCACTGCACTCCGCTCCACTCCACTCCACTCCACTCTACTCCACTCCACTCCACTTCACCTCACTCCAGTCCACACCACACCACACCTCTCCACTCCACTCCACTCCACTCAACTCCACACTACTCCACAACTCTCAACTCCACTCCACTCCACTCCACTCCACTCCACTCCACTCCGTTTTACTCCTCTCCACTCCACTCCACTCCACTCCACTCCACTCCACTCCACTCCACTCCATTTTACTCCTCTCCACTCCACTCCACTCCACTCCACTCCACTCCACTCCACTCCACTCCACTCCACTCCATTTTACTCCTCTCCACTCCACTCCACTCCACTCCACTCCACTCCACTCCACTCCACTCCACTCCACTCCACTCAACACCACACCTCTCCACTCCACTCCACTCCGCTCCGCACCACTCTACTCCACTCCACTCCACTCCACTCCACTCCACTCCACTCCACTCCACTCCACTCCACTCCACACCACACCTCTCCACTCCACTCCACTCCACTCCACTCCACACCTCTCCACTCCACTCCACTCCACTCCACTCCACTCCACACCTCTCCACTCCACTCCACTCCACTCCACTCCACTCCACTCCGTTTTACTCCTGTCCACTCCACTCCACTGCACTCCACTGCACTCCACTGCACTCCACTCCACTCCACTCCCCTCCACTCTACTCCACTCAACACCACACCTCTCCACTCCACTCCACTCCGCTCCGCACCACTCTACTCCACTCCACTCCACACCACTCCACTCCACTCCACACCTCTCCACTACACTCCACTCCGTTTTACTCCTCTCCACTCCACTCCACTCCACTCCACTCCACTCCATTCCACTCCACTCCACTCCACACCTCTCCACTCCACTCCACTCCACTCCACTCCACTCCGTTTTACTCCTGTCCACTCCACTCCACTGCACTCCACTGCACTCCACTGCACTCCACTCCACTCCACTCCCCTCCACTCTACTCCACTCTACACCACACCTCTCCACTCAACTCCACTCCGCTCCGCACCACTCTACTCCACTCCACTCCACTCCACACCACTCCACTCCACTCCACACCTCTCCACTCCACTCCACACAACACCTCTCCACTTCACTCCACTCCACTCCACTCCACTCCACTCCACTCCACTCCGTTTTACTCCTCTCCACTACACTCCTCTACACTCCACTCCACTCCACTCCACTCCACTCAAGTCAACACCACACCTCTCCACTCCACTCCACTCCACTCCACTGCACTCAGCTCCACTCCACTCCACTTTACTACTCTCCACTCAACACCACTATACTCCACACCAAACCTCTCCACACCACACCTCTCCACTCCTCTCCACTCCACTCTACTCCACTCCACTCCGTTTTACTCCTCTCCACTCCACTCCTCTCCACTCCACTCAATTCCACTCCACTCCACTCCACTCCACTCCTCTCCACTCCACTCCACTCCACACCACACCTCTCCACTCCAATCCACTCAACTCCACTCCACTCCACTCCACACCTCTCCACTCCACTCCACTCCACTCCACTCCACTCCACTCCACTCCACTCCACTCCACTCCACTCCGTTTTACTCCTCTCCACTCCACTGCACTCCACTGCACTCCACTCCACTGCACTCCACTCCACTCCACTCCACTCCACTCACTCCACTCCACTCCACTCCACTCCACTCCACACCTCTCCACTCCACTCCACTCCACTCCACTCCACTCCACTCCACTCCACTCCACTCCGTTTTACTCCTCTCCACTCCACTCCACTCCACTCCACTCCACTCCATTCCACTACACTCCACTCCGTTTTACTCCTCTCCACTCCACTCCACTCCACTCCACTCCACTCCACTCCACTCCACTCCTCTCCACTCCACTCCACTCCACTCCACACCACACCTCTCCACTCCACTCCACTCCACTCCACTCCACTCCACACCTCTCCACTCCACTCCACTCCACTCCACTCCACTCCACTCCACTCCACTCCACTCCACTCCACTCCACTCCACACCTCTCCACTCCACTCCACTCCACTCCACTCCACTCCACTCCACTCCACTCCACTCCGTTTTACTCCTCTCCACTCCACTCCACTCCACTCCACTCCACTCCACTCCACTCCACTCCACTCCACTCCACTCCATTCCACTACACTCCACTCCGTTTTACTCCTCTCCACTCCACTCCACTCCACTCTACTCCACTCCACTCCACTCCACTCCACTCCACTCCACTCCACACCTCTCCACTCCACTCCACTCCACTCCACTTCACTCCACTTCGTTTTACTCCTGTCCACTCCACTCCACTGCACTCCACTGCACTCCACTCCACTCCACTCCCCTCCACTCTACTCCACTCAACACCACACCTCTCCACTCCACTCCACTCCGCTCCGCACCACTCTACTCCACTCCACTCCACTCCACACCACTCCACTCCACTCCACACCTCTCCACTCCACTCCACACAACACCTCTCCACTCCACTCCACTCCACTCCACTCCACTCCACTCCACTCCACTCCTCTCCCTTTTACTCCTCTCCACTCCACTCCACTCCACTCCACTCCACTCCACTCCACTCCACTCCACTCCACTGCACTCCACTGCACTCCGCTCCACTCCACTCCACTCCACTCTACTCCACTCCACTCCACTTCACCTCACTCCAGTCCACACCACACCACACCTCTCCACTCCACTCCACTCCACTCTACTCCACTCCACTCCACTTCACCTCACTCCAGTCCACACCACACCACACCTCTCCACTCCACTCCACTCCACTCCACACTACTCCACAACTCTCCACTCCACTCCACTCCACTCCACTCCACTCCACTCCTTTTTACTCCTCTCCACTCCACTCTCCACTCCACTCCACTCCACTCCACTCCACACCTCTCCACTCCACTCCACTCCACTCCACTCCACTCCACTCCACTCCACTCAACACCACACCTCTCCACTCCACTCCACTCCGCTCCACTCCACTCCACTCCTCTCCACTCCACTCCACTCCACTCCACACCACACCTCTCCACTCCACTCCACTCCACTCCACTCCACTCCACTCCACTACACACCTCTCCACTCCACTCCACTCCGCTCCACTCCGCTCCACTCCACTCTACTCCACTCCACTCCACTTCACCTCACTCCAGTCCACACCACACCACACCTCTCCACTCCACTCCACTCCACTCCACACTACTCCACAACTCTCCACTCCACTCCACTCCACTCCACTCCTTTTTACTCCTCTCCACTCCACTCCACTCCACTCCACTGCACTCCACTCCACTCCACTCCACTCCACTCCACTCCACTCCACTCCACTCCACTCCACTCCACTCCTCTCCCTTTTACTCCTCTCCACTCCACTCCACTCCACTCCACTCCACTCAGCTCCACTCCACACCACTTTACTACTCTCCACTCAACACCACTATAATCCACACCACTCCACTCCACTCCACACCTCTCCACTCCACTCCACTCCACTCCACTCCACTCCACTCCACTCCACTCCACTCCACTCCACTCCGTTTTACTCCTCTCCACTCCACTCCACTCCACTCCACTCCATTCCACTACACTCCACTCCGTTTTACTCCTCTCCACTCCACTCCACTCCACTCCACTCCACTCCACTCCACTCCACTCCACTCCACACCTCTCCACTCCACTCCACTCCACTCCACTCCACTCCGTTTTACTCCTGTCCACTCCACTCCACTGCACTCCACTGCACTCCACTCCACTCCACTCCCCTCCACTCTACTCCACTCAACACCACACCTCTCCACTCCACTCCACTCCGCTCCGCACCACTCTACTCCACTCCACTCCACTCCACACCACTCCACTCCACTCCACACCTCTCCACTACACTCCACTTTGTTTTACTCCTCTCCACTCCACTCCACTCCACTCCACTCCACTCCACTCCACTCCACTCCACTCCACTCCACTCCACTCCACTCCACTCCACTCCACACCTCTCCACTCCACTCCACTCCACTCCACTCCACTCCGTTTTACTCCTGTCCACTCCACTCCACTGCACTCCACTGCACTCCACTGCACTCCACTCCACTCCACTCCCCTCCACTCTACTCCACTCTACACCACACCTCTCCACTCCACTCCACTCCGCTCCGCACCACTCTACTCCACTCCACTCCACTCCACACCACTCCATTCCACTCCACACCTCTCCACTCCACTCCACACAACACCTCTCCACTCCACTCCACTCCACTCCACTCCACTCCACTCCACTCCACTTCACTCCACTCCACTCCACTCCACTCCTCTCCCTTTTACTCCTCTCCACTCCACTCCACTCCACTCCACTCAGCTCCACTCCACACCACTTTACTACTCTCCACTCAACACCACTATACTCCACACCAAACCTCGCCACACCACACCTCTCCACTCCTCTCCACTCCACTCTGCTTCACTCCACTCCACTCCACTCCACTCCACTCCACTCCACTCCGTTTTACTCCTCTCCACTACACTCCTCTACACTCCACTCCACTCCACTCCACTCCACTCAAGTCAACACCACACCTCTCCACTCCACTCCACTCCACTCCACTCCACTCCACTCCACTGCACTCAGCTCCACTCCACACCACTTTACTACTCTCCACTCAACACCACTATACTCCACACCAAACCTCTCCACACCACACCTCTCCACTCCTCTCCACTCCACTCTACTCCACTCCACTCCGTTTTACTCCTCTCCACTCCACTCCTCTCCACTCCACTCCACTCCGTTTTACTCCTCTCCACTCCACTCCACTCCACTCCACTCCACTCCACTCCACTCCACTCCACTCCACTCCACTCCACTCCACTCCACTCCACTCCACTCCACTCCACACCACTCCACTCCGTTTTACTCCTCTCCACTCCACTCCTCTACACTCCACTCCACTCCACTCCACTCAAGTCAACACCACACCTCTCCACTCCACTCCACTCCACTCCACTCCACTCCACTGCACTCCACTGCACTCCGCTCCACTCCACTCCACTCCACTCTACTCCACTCCACTCCACTTCACCTCACTCCAGTCCACACCACACCACACCTCTCCACTCCACTCCACTCCACTCAACTCCACACTACTCCACAACTCTCAACTCCACTCCACTCCACTCCACTCCACTCCACTCCACTCCACTCCGTTTTACTCCTCTCCACTCCACTCCACTCCACTCCACTCCACTCCACTCCACTCCACTCCACTCCATTTTACTCCTCTCCACTCCACTCCACTCCACTCCACTCCACTCCACTCCACTCCACTCCACTCCATTTTACTCCTCTCCACTCCACTCCACTCCACTCCACTCCACTCCACTCCACTCCACTCCACTCCACTCAACACCACACCTCTCCACTCCACTCCACTCCGCTCCGCACCACTCTACTCCACTCCACTCCACTCCACTCCACTCCACTCCACTCCACTCCACTCCACACCACACCTCTCCACTCCACTCCACTCCACTCCACTCCACACCTCTCCACTCCACTCCACTCAACTCCACTCCACTCCACACCTCTCCACTCCACTCCACTCCACTCCACTCCACTCCACTCCGTTTTACTCCTGTCCACTCCACTCCACTGCACTCCACTGCACTCCACTGCACTCCACTCCACTCCACTCCCCTCCACTCTACTCCACTCAACACCACACCTCTCCACTCCACTCCACTCCGCTCCGCACCACTCTACTCCACTCCACTCCACACCACTCCACTCCACTCCACACCTCTCCACTACACTCCACTCCGTTTTACTCCTCTCCACTCCACTCCACTCCACTCCACTCCACTCCACTCCATTCCACTCCACTCCACTCCACACCTCTCCACTCCACTCCACTCCACTCCACTCCACTCCACTCCGTTTTACTCCTGTCCACTCCACTCCACTGCACTCCACTGCACTCCACTGCACTCCACTCCACTCCACTCCCCTCCACTCTACTCCACTCTACACCACACCTCTCCACTCAACTCCACTCCGCTCCGCACCACTCTACTCCACTCCACTCCACTCCACACCACTCCACTCCACTCCACACCTCTCCACTCCACTCCACACAACACCTCTCCACTCCACTCCACTCCACTCCACTCCACTCCACTCCACTCCACTCCACTCCACTCCGTTTTACTCCTCTCCACTACACTCCTCTACACTCCACTCCACTCCACTCCACTCCACTCAAGTCAACACCACACCTCTCCACTCCACTCCACTCCACTCCACTGCACTCAGCTCCACTCCACTCCACTTTACTACTCTCCACTCAACACCACTATACTCCACACCAAACCTCTCCACACCACACCTCTCCACTCCTCTCCACTCCACTCTACTCCACTCCACTCCGTTTTACTCCTCTCCACTCCACTCCTCTCCACTCCACTCAATTCCACTCCACTCCACTCCACTCCACTCCTCTCCACTCCACTCCACTCCACTCCACACCACACCTCTCCACTCCAATCCACTCAACTCCACTCCACTCCACTCCACACCTCTCCACTCCACTCCACTCCACTCCACTCCACTCCACTCCACTCCACTCCACTCCACTCCACTCCACTCCACTCCACTCCACTCCACTCCGTTTTACTCCTCTCCACTCCACTGCACTCCACTGCACTCCACTGCACTCCACTCCACTGCACTCCACTCCACTCCACTCCACTCCACTCCACTCCACTCCACTCCACTCCACTCCACTCCACTCCACACCTCTCCACTCCACTCCACTCCACTCCACTCCACTCCACTCCACTCCGTTTTACTCCTCTCCACTCCACTCCACTCCACTCCACTCCACTCCATTCCACTACACTCCACTCCGTTTTACTCCTCTCCACTCCACTCCACTCCACTCCACTCCACTCCACTCCACTCCACTCCACTCCTCTCCACTCCACTCCACTCCACTCCACACCACACCTCTCCACTCCACTCCACTCCACTCCACTCCACTCCACACCTCTCCACTCCACTCCACTCCACTCCACTCCACTCCACTCCACTCCACTCCACTCCACTCCACTCCACACCTCTCCACTCCACTCCACTCCACTCCACTCCACTCCACTCCACTCCACTCCGTTTTACTCCTCTCCACTCCACTCCACTCCACTCCACTCCACTCCACTCCACTCCACTCCACTCCATTCCACTACACTCCACTCCGTTTTACTCCTCTCCACTCCACTCCACTCCACTCTACTCCACTCCACTCCACTCCACTCCACTCCACTCCACTCCACTCCACACCTCTCCACTCCACTCCACTCCACTCCACTTCACTCCACTTCGTTTTACTCCTGTCCACTCCACTCCACTGCACTCCACTGCACTCCACTGCACTCCACTCCACTCCACTCCCCTCCACTCTACTCCACTCAACACCACACCTCTCCACTCCACTCCACTCCGCTCCGCACCACTCTACTCCACTCCACTCCACTCCACACCACTCCACTCCACTCCACACCTCTCCACTCCACTCCACACAACACCTCTCCACTCCACTCCACTCCACTCCACTCCACTCCACTCCACTCCACTCCACTCCACTCCACTCCACTCCTCTCCCTTTTACTCCTCTCCACTCCACTCCACTCCACTCCACTCCACTCCACTCCACTCCACTCCACTGCACTCCACTGCACTCCGCTCCACTCCACTCCACTCCACTCTACTCCACTCCACTCCACTTCACCTCACTCCAGTCCACACCACACCACACCTCTCCACTCCACTCCACTCCACTCCACACTACTCCACAACTCTCCACTCCACTCCACTCCACTCCACTCCACTCCACTCCACTCCACTCCACTCCACTCCTTTTTACTCCTCTCCACTCCACTCCACTCCACTCCACTCCACTCCACACCTCTCCACTCCACTCCACTCCACTCCACTCCACTCCACTCCACTCCACTCAACACCACACCTCCCCACTCCACTCCACTCCGCTCCACTCCACTCCACTCCTCTCCACTCCACTCCACTCCACTCCACACCACACCTCTCCACTCCACTCCACTCCACTCCACTCCACTCCACTACACACCTCTCCACTCCACTCCACTCCGCTCCACTCCGCTCCACTCCACTCTACTCCACTCCACTCCACTTCACCTCACTCCAGTCCACACCACACCACACCTCTCCACTCCACTCCACTCCACTCCACACTACTCCACAACTCTCAACTCCACTCCACTCCACTCCACTCCTTTTTACTCCTCTCCACTCCACTCCACTCCACTCCACTGCACTCCACTCCACTCCACTCCACTCCACTCCACTCCACTCCACTCCACTCCACTCCACTCCACTCCACTCCTCTCCCTTTTACTCCTCTCCACTCCACTCCACTCCACTCCACTCCACTCAGCTCCACTCCACACCACTTTACTACTCTCCACTCAACACCACTATACTCCACACCACTCTACTCCACTCCACACCTCTCCACTCCACTCCACTCCACTCCACTCCACTCCACTCCACTCCACTCCACTCCACTCCACTCCACTCCACTCCGTTTTACTCCTCTCCACTCCACTCCACTCCACTCCACTCCACTCCATTCCACTACACTCCACTCCGTTTTACTCCTCTCCACTCCACTCCACTCCACTCCACTCCACTCCACTCCACTCCACTCCACTCCACTCCACTCCACACCTCTCCACTCCACTCCACTCCACTCCACTCCACTCCGTTTTACTCCTGTCCACTCCACTCCACTGCACTCCACTGCACTCCACTCCACTCCACTCCCCTCCACTCTACTCCACTCAACACCACACCTCTCCACTCCACTCCACTCCGCTCCGCACCACTCTACTCCACTCCACTCCACTCCACACCACTCCACTCCACTCCACACCTCTCCACTACACTCCACTCCGTTTTACTCCTCTCCACTCCACTCCACTCCACTCCACTCCACTCCACTCCACTCCACTCCACTCCACTCCACTCCACTCCACTCCACTCCACTCCACACCTCTCCACTCCACTCCACTCCACTCCACTCCACTCCGTTTTACTCCTGTCCACTCCACTCCACTGCACTCCACTGCACTCCACTGCACTCCACTCCACTCCACTCCCCTCCACTCTACTCCACTCTACACCACACCTCTCCACTCCACTCCACTCCGCTCCGCACCACTCTACTCCACTCCACTCCACTCCACACCACTCCACTCCACTCCACACCTCTCCACTCCACTCCACACAACACCTCTCCACTCCACTCCACTCCACTCCACTCCACTCCACTCCACTTCACTCCACTCCACTCCACTCCACTCCTCTCCCTTTTACTCCTCTCCACTCCACTCCACTCCACTCCACTCAGCTCCACTCCACACCACTTTACTACTCTCCACTCAACACCACTATACTCCACACCAAACCTCGCCACACCACACCTCTCCACTCCTCTCCACTCCACTCTGCTTCACTCCACTCCACTCCACTCCTCTCCACTCCACTCCACTCCGTTTTACTCCTCTCCACTACACTCCTCTACACTCCACTCCACTCCACTCCACTCCACTCAAGTCAACACCACACCTCTCCACTCCACTCCACTCCACTCCACTCCACTCCACTGCACTCAGCTCCACTCCACACCACTTTACTACTCTCCACTCAACACCACTATACTCCACACCAAACCTCTCCACACCACACCTCTCCACTCCACTCCACTCCACTCCACTCCACACCTCTCCACTCCACTCCACTCCACACCTCTCCACTCCACTCCACTCCACTCCACTCCACTCCGTTTTACTCCTGTCCACTCCACTCCACTGCACTCCACTGCACTCCACTGCACTCCACTCCACTCCACTCCCCTCCACTCTACTCCACTCAACACCACACCTCTCCACTCCACTCCACTCCGCTCCACTCCATTTTACTCCTCTCCACTCCACTCCACTCCACTCCACTCCACTCCACTCCACTCCACTCCACTCAACACCACACCTCTCCACTCCACTCCACTCCGCTCCGCACCACTCTACTCCACTCCACTCCACTCCACTCCACTCCACTCCACTCCACTCCACTCCACTCCACTCCACTCCACTCCACACCTCTCCACTCCACTCCACTCCACTCCACTCCACTCCACACCTCTCCACTCCACTCCACTCCACTCCACTCCACTCCACTCCGTTTTACTCCTGTCCACTCCACTCCACTGCACTCCACTGCACTCCACTGCACTCCACTCCACTCCACTCCCCTCCACTCTACTCCACTCAACACCACACCTCTCCACTCCACTCCACTCCGCTCCGCACCACTCTACTCCACTCCACTCCACACCACTCCACTCCACTCCACACCTCTCCACTACACTCCACTCCGTTTTACTCCTCTCCACTCCACTCCACTCCACTCCACTCCACTCCACTCCATTCCACTCCACTCCACTCCACACCTCTCCACTCCACTCCACTCCACTCCACTCCACTCCGTTTTACTCCTGTCCACTCCACTCCACTGCACTCCACTGCACTCCACTGCACTCCACTCCACTCCACTCCCCTCCACTCTACTCCACTCTACACCACACCTCTCCACTCAACTCCACTCCGCTCCGCACCACTCTACTCCACTCCACTCCACTCCACACCACTCCACTCCACTCCACACCTCTCCACTCCACTCCACACAACACCTCTCCACTCCACTCCACTCCACTCCACTCCACTCCACTCCACTCCACTCCACTCCACTCCACTCCGTTTTACTCCTCTCCACTCCACTGCACTCCACTGCACTCCACTGCACTCCACTCCACTGCACTCCACTCCACTCCACTCCACTCCACTCCACTCCACTCCACTCCACTCCACTCCACTCCACACCTCTCCACTCCACTCCACTCCACTCCACTCCACTCCACTCCACTCCACTCCGTTTTACTCCTCTCCACTCCACTCCACTCCACTCCACTCCACTCCATTCCACTACACTCCACTCCGTTTTACTCCACTCCACTCCACTCCACTCCACTCCACTCCACTCCACTCCACTCCTCTCCACTCCACTCCACTCCACTCCACACCACACCTCTCCACTCCACTCCACTCCACTCCACTCCACTCCACACCTCTCCACTCCACTCCACTCCACTCCACTCCACTCCACTCCACTCCACTCCACTCCACTCCACTCCACTCCACACCTCTCCACTCCACTCCACTCCACTCCACTCCACTCCACTCCACTCCACTCCACTCCACTCCGTTTTACTCCTCTCCACTCCACTCCACTCCACTCCACTCCACTCCACTCCACTCCACTCCACTCCACTCCACTCCACTCCATTCCACTACACTCCACTCCGTTTTACTCCTCTCCACTCCACTCCACTCCACTCCACTCCACTCCACTCCACTCCACTCCACTCCACTCCACTCCACACCTCTCCACTCCACTCCACTCCACTCCACTTCACTCCACTTCGTTTTACTCCTGTCCACTCCACTCCACTGCACTCCACTGCACTCCACTCCACTCCACTCCCCTCCACTCTACTCCACTCAACACCACACCTCTCCACTCCACTCCACTCCGCTCCGCACCACTCTACTCCACTCCACTCCACTCCACACCACTCCACTCCACTCCACACCTCTCCACTCCACTCCACACAACACCTCTCCACTCCACTCCACTCCACTCCACTCCACTCCACTCCACTCCACTCCACTCCACTCCTCTCCCTTTTACTCCTCTCCACTCCACTCCACTCCACTCCACTCCACTCCACTCCACTCCACTCCACTCCACTGCACTCCACTGCACTCCGCTCCACTCCACTCCACTCCACTCTACTCCACTCCACTCCACTTCACCTCACTCCAGTCCACACCACACCACACCTCTCCACTCCACTCCACTCCACTCAACTCCACACTACTCCACAACTCTCAACTCCACTCCACTCCACTCCACTCCACTCCACTCCACTCCGTTTTACTCCTCTCCACTCCACTCCACTCCACTCCACTCCACTCCACTCCACTCCACTCCACTCCATTTTACTCCTCTCCACTCCACTCCACTCCACTCCACTCCACTCCACTCCACTCCACTCCACTCCACTCCATTTTACTCCTCTCCACTCCACTCCACTCCACTCCACTCCACTCCACTCCACTCCACTCCACTCAACACCACACCTCTCCACTCCACTCCACTCCGCTCCGCACCACTCTACTCCACTCCACTCCACTCCACTCCACTCCACTCCACTCCACTCCACTCCACTCCACTCCACTCCACACCACACCTCTCCACTCCACTCCACTCCACTCCACTCCACACCTCTCCACTCCACTCCACTCCACTCCACTCCACTCCACACCTCTCCACTCCACTCCACTCCACTCCACTCCACTCCACTCCGTTTTACTCCTGTCCACTCCACTCCACTGCACTCCACTGCACTCCACTGCACTCCACTCCACTCCACTCCCCTCCACTCTACTCCACTCAACACCACACCTCTCCACTCCACTCCACTCCGCTCCGCACCACTCTACTCCACTCCACTCCACACCACTCCACTCCACTCCACACCTCTCCACTACACTCCACTCCGTTTTACTCCTCTCCACTCCACTCCACTCCACTCCACTCCACTCCATTCCACTCCACTCCACTCCACACCTCTCCACTCCACTCCACTCCACTCCACTCCACTCCGTTTTACTCCTGTCCACTCCACTCCACTGCACTCCACTGCACTCCACTGCACTCCACTCCACTCCACTCCCCTCCACTCTACTCCACTCTACACCACACCTCTCCACTCAACTCCACTCCGCTCCGCACCACTCTACTCCACTCCACTCCACTCCACACCACTCCACTCCACTCCACACCTCTCCACTCCACTCCACACAACACCTCTCCACTTCACTCCACTCCACTCCACTCCACTCCACTCCACTCCACTCCACTCCGTTTTACTCCTCTCCACTACACTCCTCTACACTCCACTCCACTCCACTCCACTCCACTCAAGTCAACACCACACCTCTCCACTCCACTCCACTCCACTCCACTGCACTCAGCTCCACTCCACTCCACTTTACTACTCTCCACTCAACACCACTATACTCCACACCAAACCTCTCCACACCACACCTCTCCACTCCTCTCCACTCCACTCTACTCCACTCCACTCCGTTTTACTCCTCTCCACTCCACTCCTCTCCACTCCACTCAATTCCACTCCACTCCACTCCACTCCACTCCTCTCCACTCCACTCCACTCCACTCCACACCACACCTCTCCACTCCAATCCACTCAACTCCACTCCACTCCACTCCACACCTCTCCACTCCACTCCACTCCACTCCACTCCACTCCACTCCACTCCACTCCACTCCACTCCACTCCACTCCACTCCACTCCGTTTTACTCCTCTCCACTCCACTGCACTCCACTGCACTCCACTCCACTGCACTCCACTCCACTCCACTCCACTCCACTCCACTCCACTCCACTCCACTCCACTCCACTCCACACCTCTCCACTCCACTCCACTCCACTCCACTCCACTCCACTCCACTCCACTCCACTCCGTTTTACTCCTCTCCACTCCACTCCACTCCACTCCACTCCACTCCATTCCACTACACTCCACTCCGTTTTACTCCTCTCCACTCCACTCCACTCCACTCCACTCCACTCCACTCCACTCCACTCCTCTCCACTCCACTCCACTCCACTCCACACCACACCTCTCCACTCCACTCCACTCCACTCCACTCCACTCCACACCTCTCCACTCCACTCCACTCCACTCCACTCCACTCCACTCCACTCCACTCCACTCCACACCTCTCCACTCCACTCCACTCCACTCCACTCCACTCCACTCCACTCCACTCCGTTTTACTCCTCTCCACTCCACTCCACTCCACTCCACTCCACTCCACTCCACTCCACTCCATTCCACTACACTCCACTCCGTTTTACTCCTCTCCACTCCACTCCACTCCACTCCACTCCACTCCACTCCACTCCACTCCACTCCACTCCACTCCACTCCACACCTCTCCACTCCACTCCACTCCACTCCACTTCACTCCACTTCGTTTTACTCCTGTCCACTCCACTCCACTGCACTCCACTGCACTCCACTCCACTCCACTCCCCTCCACTCTACTCCACTCAACACCACACCTCTCCACTCCACTCCACTCCGCTCCGCACCACTCTACTCCACTCCACTCCACTCCACACCACTCCACTCCACTCCACACCTCTCCACTCCACTCCACACAACACCTCTCCACTCCACTCCACTCCACTCCACTCCACTCCACTCCACTCCACTCCACTCCTCTCCCTTTTACTCCTCTCCACTCCACTCCACTCCACTCCACTCCACTCCACTCCACTCCACTCCACTGCACTCCACTGCACTCCGCTCCACTCCACTCCACTCCACTCTACTCCACTCCACTCCACTTCACCTCACTCCAGTCCACACCACACCACACCTCTCCACTCCACTCCACTCCACTCTACTCCACTCCACTCCACTTCACCTCACTCCAGTCCACACCACACCACACCTCTCCACTCCACTCCACTCCACTCCACACTACTCCACAACTCTCCACTCCACTCCACTCCACTCCACTCCACTCCACTCCTTTTTACTCCTCTCCACTCCACTCCACTCCACTCCACTCCACTCCACTCCACACCTCTCCACTCCACTCCACTCCACTCCACTCCACTCCACTCCACTCAACACCACACCTCTCCACTCCACTCCACTCCGCTCCACTCCACTCCACTCCTCTCCACTCCACTCCACTCCACTCCACACCACACCTCTCCACTCCACTCCACTCCACTCCACTCCACTCCACTACACACCTCTCCACTCCACTCCACTCCGCTCCACTCCGCTCCACTCCACTCTACTCCACTCCACTCCACTTCACCTCACTCCAGTCCACACCACACCACACCTCTCCACTCCACTCCACTCCACTCCACACTACTCCACAACTCTCCACTCCACTCCACTCCACTCCACTCCTTTTTACTCCTCTCCACTCCACTCCACTCCACTCCACTGCACTCCACTCCACTCCACTCCACTCCACTCCACTCCACTCCACTCCACTCCACTCCACTCCACTCCACTCCTCTCCCTTTTACTCCTCTCCACTCCACTCCACTCCACTCCACTCCACTCAGCTCCACTCCACACCACTTTACTACTCTCCACTCAACACCACTATACTCCACACCACTCCACTCCACTCCACACCTCTCCACTCCACTCCACTCCACTCCACTCCACTCCACTCCACTCCACTCCACTCCGTTTTACTCCTCTCCACTCCACTCCACTCCACTCCACTCCATTCCACTACACTCCACTCCGTTTTACTCCTCTCCACTCCACTCCACTCCACTCCACTCCACTCCACTCCACTCCACTCCACTCCACTCCACACCTCTCCACTCCACTCCACTCCACTCCACTCCACTCCGTTTTACTCCTGTCCACTCCACTCCACTGCACTCCACTGCACTCCACTCCACTCCACTCCCCTCCACTCTACTCCACTCAACACCACACCTCTCCACTCCACTCCACTCCGCTCCGCACCACTCTACTCCACTCCACTCCACTCCACACCACTCCACTCCACTCCACACCTCTCCACTACACTCCACTTTGTTTTACTCCTCTCCACTCCACTCCACTCCACTCCACTCCACTCCACTCCACTCCACTCCACTCCACTCCACTCCACTCCACTCCACACCTCTCCACTCCACTCCACTCCACTCCACTCCACTCCGTTTTACTCCTGTCCACTCCACTCCACTGCACTCCACTGCACTCCACTGCACTCCACTCCACTCCACTCCCCTCCACTCTACTCCACTCTACACCACACCTCTCCACTCCACTCCACTCCGCTCCGCACCACTCTACTCCACTCCACTCCACTCCACACCACTCCACTCCACTCCACACCTCTCCACTCCACTCCACACAACACCTCTCCACTCCACTCCACTCCACTCCACTCCACTCCACTCCACTCCACTCCACTTCACTCCACTCCACTCCACTCCACTCCTCTCCCTTTTACTCCTCTCCACTCCACTCCACTCCACTCCACTCAGCTCCACTCCACACCACTTTACTACTCTCCACTCAACACCACTATACTCCACACCAAACCTCGCCACACCACACCTCTCCACTCCTCTCCACTCCACTCTGCTTCACTCCACTCCACTCCACTCCACTCCACTCCACTCCACTCCGTTTTACTCCTCTCCACTACACTCCTCTACACTCCACTCCACTCCACTCCACTCCACTCAAGTCAACACCACACCTCTCCACTCCACTCCACTCCACTCCACTCCACTCCACTCCACTGCACTCAGCTCCACTCCACACCACTTTACTACTCTCCACTCAACACCACTATACTCCACACCAAACCTCTCCACACCACACCTCTCCACTCCTCTCCACTCCACTCTACTCCACTCCACTCCGTTTTACTCCTCTCCACTCCACTCCTCTCCACTCCACTCCACTCCACTCCACTCCACTCCACTCCACTCCACTCCACTCCACTCCACTCCACTCCACTCCACTCCACTCCACTCCACTCCTCTCCACTCCACTCCACTCCACTCCACACCACACCTCTCCACTCCACTCCACTCCACTCCACACCTCTCCACTCCACTCCACTCCACTCCACTCCACTCCACTCCACTCCACTCCACTCCACTCCACTCCACTCCACTCCACTCCACTCCGTTTTACTCCTCTCCACTCCACTGCACTCCACTCCACTGCACTCCACTGCACTCCACTGCACTCCACTCCACTCCACTCCACTCCACTCCACTCCACTCCACTCCACTCCACTCCACTCCGTTTTACTCCTCTCCACTCCACTCCACTCCACTCCACTCCACTCCATTCCACTACACTCCACTCCGTTTTACTCCTCTCCACTCCACTCCACTCCACTCCACTCCACTCCACTCCACTCCACTCCACTCCACTCCACTCCACTCCACTCCACTCCACTCCTCTCCACTCCACTCCACTCCACTCCACTCCACACCACACCTCTCCACTCCACTCCACTCCACTCCACTCCACTCCACTCCACTCCACACCTCTCCACTCCACTCCACTCCACTCCACTCCACTCCATCCCACTCCACTCCACTCCACTCCGTTTTACTCCTCTCCACTGCACTCCACTCCACTCCACTCCACTCCACTCCACTCCACTCCACTCCACTACACTCCACTCCACTCCACTCCACTCCACTCCACACCTCTCCACTCCACTCCACTCCACTCCACTCCACTCCACTCCACTCCACTCCACTCCTTTTTACTCCTCTCCACTCCACTCCACTCCACTCCACTCCACTCCACTCCATTCCACTACACTCCACTCCGTTTTACTCCTCTCCACTCCACTCCACTCCACTCCACTCCACTCCACTCCACTCCACTCCACTCCACTCCACTCCACTCCACTCCACTCCACTCCGTTTTACTCCACTCCACTACTCCACTCCACTCCACACCACTCCACTCCACACCTCTCCACTCCACTCCACACCTCTCCAATCCACTCAACACCACACCTCTCCACTCCACTCCACTCCACTCCACTCCACTCCACTCCACTCCACTCCACTCCACTCCACTCCACTCCACTCCGTTTTACTCCTCTCCACTCCACTCCTCTACACTCCACTCCACTCCACTCCACTCCACTCAAGTCAACACCACACCTCTCCACTCCACTCCACTCCACTCCACTCCACTGCACTCCACTGCACTCCGCTCCACTCCACTCCACTCCACTCTACTCCACTCCACTCCACTCCACTCCTCTCCACTCCACTCCACTCCACACTACTCCACTCCACTCCTTTTTACTCCTCTCCACTCCACTCCACTCCACTCCACTCCACACTACTCCACAACTCTCCACTCCACTCCACTCCACTCCACTCCACTCCACTCCACTCCACTCCTTTTTACTCCTCTCCACTCCACTCCACTCCACTCCACTGCACTCCACACCTCTCCACTCCACTCCACTCCACTCCACTCCACTCCACTCCACTCCACTCCACTCCACTCCACTCCACTCCGTTTTACTCCTCTCCACTCCACTCCACTCCACTCCACTCCACTCCACTCCATTCCACTACACTCCACTCCGTTTTACTCCTCTCCACTCCACTCCACTCCACTCCACTCCACTCCACTCCACTCCACACCTCTCCACTCAACTCCACTCCACTCCACTCCACTCCACTTCGTTTTACTCCTGTCCACTCCACTCCACTGCACTCCACTGCACTCCACTGCACTCCACTCCACTCCATTCCCCTCCACTCTACTCCACTCAACACCACACCTCTCCACTACACTCCACTCCGCTCCGCACCACTCTACTCCACTCCACTCCACTCCACACCACTCCACTCCACTCCACACCTCTCCACTCCACTCCACACAACACCTCTCCACTCCACTCCACTCCACTCCACTCCACTCCACTCCACTCCACTCCACTCCACTCCTCTCCCTTTTACTCCTCTCCACTCCACTCCACTCCACTCCACTCCACTCAGCTCCACTCCACACCACTTTACTACTCTCCACTCAACACCACTATACTCCACACCAAACCTCTCCACACCACACCTCTCCACTCCTCTCCACTCCACTCTGCTTCACTCCACTCCACTCCACTCCACTCCACTCCACTCCACTCCACTCTACTCCACTCCACTCCACTCCACTCCACTCCACTCCGTTTTACTCCACTCCACTACTCCACTCCACTCCACACCACTCCACTCCACACCTCTCCACTCCACTCCACACCTCTCCACTCCACTCAACACCACACCTCTCCACTCCACTCCACTCCACTCCACTCCACTCCACTCCACTCCACTCCACTCCACTCCACTCCACTCCGTTTTACTCCTCTCCACTCCACTCCTCTACACTCCACTCCACTCCACTCCACTCCACTCAAGTCAACACCACACCTCTCCACTCCACTCCACTCCACTCCACTCCACTGCACTCCACTGCACTCCGCTCCACTCCACTCCACTCCACTCTACTCCACTCCACTCCACTCCACTCCACTCCACTCCACACTACTCCACTCCACTCCTTTTTACTCCTCTCCACTCCACTCCACTCCACTCCACTCCACTCCACACTACTCCACAACTCTCCACTCCACTCCACTCCACTCCACTCCACTCCACTCCACTCCACTCCTTTTTACTCCTCTCCACTCCACTCCACTCCACTCCACTGCACTCCACTCCACTCCACTCCACTCCACTCCACTCCACTCCACTCCACTCCACACCTCTCCACTCCACTCCACTCCACTCCACTCCACTCCCCTCCACTCCACTCCAGTCCACTCCACTCCACTCCACACCACTCCACTCCACTCCACACCTCTCCACTCCACTCCACTCCACTCCACTCCACTCCACTCCACTCCACTCCACTCCACTCCACTCCGTTTTACTCCTCTCCACTCCACTCCACTCCACTCCACTCCATTCCACTACACTCCACTCCGTTTTACTCCTCTCCACTCCACTCCACTCCACTCCACTCCACTCCACTCCACTCCACTCCACTCCACTCCACACCTCTCCACTCCACTCCACTCCACTCCACTCCACTCCGTTTTACTCCTGTCCACTCCACTCCACTGCACTCCACTGCACTCCACTCCACTCCACTCCCCTCCACTCCACTCCTCTCCCTTTTACTCCTCTCCACTCCACACCTCTCCACTCCACTCCACTCCGCTCCGCACCACTCTACTCCACTCCACTCCACTCCACACCACTCCACTCCACTCCACACCTCTCCACTACACTCCACTCCGTTTTACTCCTCTCCACTCCACTCCACTCCACTCCACTCCACTCCACTCCACTCCACTCCACTCCACTCCACTCCACTCCACTCCACTCCACTCCACTCCACTCCACACCTCTCCACTCCACTCCACTCCACTCCACTCCACTCCGTTTTACTCCTGTCCACTCCACTCCACTGCACTCCACTGCACTCCACTGCACTCCACTCCACTCCACTCCCCTCCACTCTACTCCACTCTACACCACACCTCTCCACTCCACTCCACTCCGCTCCGCACCACTCTACTCCACTCCACTCCACTCCACACCACTCCACTCCACTCCACACCTCTCCACTCCACTCCACACAACACCTCTCCACTCCACTCCACTCCACTCCACTCCACTCCACTCCACTCCACTCCACTTCACTCCACTCCACTCCACTCCACTCCTCTCCCTTTTACTCCTCTCCACTCCACTCCACTCCACTCCACTCAGCTCCACTCCACACCACTTTACTACTCTCCACTCAACACCACTATACTCCACACCAAACCTCGCCACACCACACCTCTCCACTCCTCTCCACTCCACTCTGCTTCACTCCACTCCATTCCACTCCACTCCACTCCACTCCACTCCGTTTTACTCCTCTCCACTACACTCCTCTACACTCCACTCCACTCCACTCCACTCCACTCAAGTCAACACCACACCTCTCCACTCCACTCCACTCCACTCCACTCCACTCCACTGCACTCAGCTCCACTCCACACCACTTTACTACTCTCCACTCAACACCACTATACTCCACACCAAACCTCTCCACACCACACCTCTCCACTCCTCTCCACTCCACTCTACTCCACTCCACTCCGTTTTACTCCTCTCCACTCCACTCCTCTCCACTCCACTCCACTCCACTCCACTCCACTCCACTCCACTCCACTCCACTCCACTCCACTCCACTCCACTCCACTCCTCTCCACTCCACTCCACTCCACTCCACACCACACCTCTCCACTCCACTCCACTCCACTCCAC
The DNA here is from genome assembly GCA_036925125.1 of Oreortyx pictus. Lineage (NCBI taxonomy): Eukaryota > Metazoa > Chordata > Aves > Galliformes > Odontophoridae > Oreortyx > Oreortyx pictus. The sequence continues at coordinate 379,980 of JAUPFR010000020.1, read as the reverse complement.
ACCTCTCCACTCCACTCCACTCCACTCCACTCCACTCCACTCCACTCCACTCCACTCCACTCCACTCCACTCCACTCCGTTTTACTCCTCTCCACTCCACTGCACTCCACTCCACTGCACTCCACTGCACTCCACTCCACTCCACTCCACTCCACTCCACTCCACTCCACTCCACTCCACTCCACTCCACTCCACTCCACTCCACTCCGTTTTACTCCTCTCCACTCCACTCCACTCCACTCCACTCCACTCCATTCCACTACACTCCACTCCGTTTTACTCCTCTCCACTCCACTCCACTCCACTCCACTCCACTCCACTCCACTCCACTCCACTCCACTCCACTCCACTCCACTCCTCTCCACTCCACTCCACTCCACTCCACACCACACCTCTCCACTCCACTCCACTCCACTCCACTCCACTCCACTCCACTCCACACCTCTCCACTCCACTCCACTCCACTCCACTCCACTCCACTCCACTCCATCCCACTCCACTCCACTCCACTCCACTCCGTTTTACTCCTCTCCACTCCACTGCACTCCACTGCACTCCACTCCACTCCACTCCACTCCACTCCACTCCACTCCACTCCACTCCACTCCACTCCACACCTCTCCACTCCACTCCACTCCACTCCACTCCACTCCACTCCACTCCACTCCACTCCTTTTTACTCCTCTCCACTCCACTCCACTCCACTCCACTCCACTCCACTCCATTCCACTACACTCCACTCCGTTTTACTCCTCTCCACTCCACTCCACTCCACTCCACTCCACTCCACTCCACTCCACTCCACTCCACTCCGTTTTACTCCACTCCACTACTCCACTCCACTCCACACCACTCCACTCCACACCTCTCCACTCCACTCCACACCTCTCCAATCCACTCAACACCACACCTCTCCACTCCACTCCACTCCACTCCACTCCACTCCACTCCACTCCACTCCACTCCACTCCACTCCACTCCACTCCACTCCACTCCACTCCGTTTTACTCCTCTCCACTCCACTCCTCTACACTCCACTCCACTCCACTCCACTCCACTCCACTCAAGTCAACACCACACCTCTCCACTCCACTCCACTCCACTCCACTCCACTGCACTCCACTGCACTCCGCTCCACTCCACTCCACTCCACTCTACTCCACTCCACTCCACTCCACTCCACTCCACTCCACTCCACTCCACTCCACACTACTCCACTCCACTCCTTTTTACTCCTCTCCACTCCACTCCACTCCACTCCACTCCACTCCACTCCACACTACTCCACAACTCTCCACTCCACTCCACTCCACTCCACTCCACTCCACTCCACTCCACTCCTTTTTACTCCTCTCCACTCCACTCCACTCCACTCCACTGCACTCCACTCCACTCCACTCCACTCCACTCCACTCCACTCCACTCCACTCCACACCTCTCCACTCCACTCCACTCCACTCCACTCCACTCCACTCCACTCCACTCCACTCCACTCCGTTTTACTCCTCTCCACTCCACTCCACTCCACTCCACTCCACTCCACTCCACTCCATTCCACTACACTCCACTCCGTTTTACTCCTCTCCACTCCACTCCACTCCACTCCACTCCACTCCACTCCACTCCACTCCACACCTCTCCACTCAACTCCACTCCACTCCACTCCACTCCACTTCGTTTTACTCCTGTCCACTCCACTCCACTGCACTCCACTGCACTCCACTGCACTCCACTCCACTCCATTCCCCTCCACTCTACTCCACTCAACACCACACCTCTCCACTACACTCCACTCCGCTCCGCACCACTCTACTCCACTCCACTCCACTCCACACCACTCCACTCCACTCCACACCTCTCCACTCCACTCCACACAACACCTCTCCACTCCACTCCACTCCACTCCACTCCACTCCACTCCACTCCACTCCACTCCACTCCTCTCCCTTTTACTCCTCTCCACTCCACTCCACTCCACTCCACTCCACTCAGCTCCACTCCACACCACTTTACTACTCTCCACTCAACACCACTATACTCCACACCAAACCTCTCCACACCACACCTCTCCAGTCCTCTCCACTCCACTCTGCTTCACTCCACTCCACTCCACTCCACTCCACTCCACTCCACTCCACTCTACTCCACTCCACTCCACTCCACTCCACTCCACTCCGTTTTACTCCACTCCACTACTCCACTCCACTCCACACCACTCCACTCCACACCTCTCCACTCCACTCCACACCTCTCCACTCCACTCAACACCACACCTCTCCACTCCACTCCACTCCACTCCACTCCACTCCACTCCACTCCACTCCACTCCACTCCACTCCACTCCACTCCACTCCGTTTTACTCCTCTCCACTCCACTCCTCTACACTCCACTCCACTCCACTCCACTCCACTCAAGTCAACACCACACCTCTCCACTCCACTCCACTCCACTCCACTCCACTGCACTCCACTGCACTCCGCTCCACTCCACTCCACTCCACTCTACTCCACTCCACTCCACTCCACTCCACTCCACTCCACTCCACACTACTCCACTCCACTCCTTTTTACTCCTCTCCACTCCACTCCACTCCACTCCACTCCACTCCACTCCACACTACTCCACAACTCTCCACTCCACTCCACTCCACTCCACTCCACTCCACTCCACTCCTTTTTACTCCTCTCCACTCCACTCCACTCCACTCCACTCCACTCCACTCCACTCCACACCTCTCCACTCCACTCCACTCCACTCCACACTACTCCACAACTCTCCACTCCACTCCACTCCACTCCACTCCACTCCACTCCACTCCTTTTTACTCCTCTCCACTCCACTCCACTCCACTGCACTCCACTCCACTCCACTCCACTCCACTCCACTCCACTCCACTCCACTCCACACCTCTCCACTCCACTCCACTCCACTCCACTCCACTCCACTCCACTCCACTCCACTCCACTCCACACCTCTCCACTCCACTCCACTCCACTCCACTCCACTCCACTCCACTCCACTCCACTCCACTCCACTCCACTCCACTCCACTCCGTTTTACTCCTCTCCACTCCACTGCACTCCACTCCACTGCACTCCACTGCACTCCACTCCACTCCACTCCACTCCACTCCACTCCACTCCACTCCACTCCACTCCACTCCACTCCACTCCACTCCGTTTTACTCCTCTCCACTCCACTCCACTCCACTCCACTCCACTCCATTCCACTACACTCCACTCCGTTTTACTCCTCTCCACTCCACTCCACTCCACTCCACTCCACTCCACTCCACACCACACCTCTCCACTCCACTCCACTCCACTCCACTCCACTCCACTCCACACCTCTCCACTCCACTCCACTCCACTCCACTCCACTCCACTCCACTCCATCCCACTCCACTCCACTCCACTCCGTTTTACTCCTCTCCACTCCACTGCACTCCACTGCACTCCACTGCACTCCACTCCACTCCACTCCACTCCACTCCACTCCACTCCACTCCACTCCACTCCACTCCACTCCACTCCACTCCACTCCACTCCACTCCACACCTCTCCACTCCACTCCACTCCACTCCACTCCACTCCACTCCACTCCACTCCACTCCACTCCTTTTTACTCCTCTCCACTCCACTCCACTCCACTCCACTCCACTCCACTCCATTCCACTACACTCCACTCCGTTTTACTCCTCTCCACTCCACTCCACTCCACTCCACTCCACTCCACTCCACTCCACTCCACTCCACTCCACTCCACTCCGTTTTACTCCACTCCACTACTCCACTCCACTCCACACCACTCCACTCCACACCTCTCCACTCCACTCCACACCTCTCCAATCCACTCAACACCACACCTCTCCACTCCACTCCACTCCACTCCACTCCACTCCACTCCACTCCACTCCACTCCACTCCACTCCGTTTTACTCCTCTCCACTCCACTCCTCTACACTCCACTCCACTCCACTCCACTCCACTCCACTCAAGTCAACACCACACCTCTCCACTCCACTCCACTCCACTCCACTCCACTGCACTCCACTGCACTCCGCTCCACTCCACTCCACTCCACTCTACTCCACTCCACTCCACTCCACTCCACTCCACTCCACTCCACTCCACTCCACTCCACACTACTCCACTCCACTCCTTTTTACTCCTCTCCACTCCACTCCACTCCACTCCACTCCACACTACTCCACAACTCTCCACTCCACTCCACTCCACTCCACTCCACTCCACTCCACTCCACTCCTTTTTACTCCTCTCCACTCCACTCCACTCCACTCCACTCCACTGCACTCCACTCCACTCCACTCCACTCCACTCCACTCCACTCCACTCCACTCCACTCCACACCTCTCCACTCCACTCCACTCCACTCCACTCCACTCCACTCCACTCCACTCCACTCCACTCCGTTTTACTCCTCTCCACTCCACTCCACTCCACTCCACTCCACTCCACTCCACTCCATTCCACTACACTCCACTCCGTTTTACTCCTCTCCACTCCACTCCACTCCACTCCACTCCACTCCACTCCACTCCACTCCACTCCACTCCACACCTCTCCACTCAACTCCACTCCACTCCACTCCACTCCACTTCGTTTTACTCCTGTCCACTCCACTCCACTGCACTCCACTGCACTCCACTGCACTCCACTCCACTCCATTCCCCTCCACTCTACTCCACTCAACACCACACCTCTCCACTACACTCCACTCCGCTCCGCACCACTCTACTCCACTCCACTCCACTCCACACCACTCCACTCCACTCCACACCTCTCCACTCCACTCCACACAACACCTCTCCACTCCACTCCACTCCACTCCACTCCACTCCACTCCACTCCACTCCACTCCACTCCACTCCACTCCTCTCCCTTTTACTCCTCTCCACTCCACTCCACTCCACTCCACTCCACTCAGCTCCACTCCACACCACTTTACTACTCTCCACTCAACACCACTATACTCCACACCAAACCTCTCCACACCACACCTCTCCACTCCTCTCCACTCCACTCTGCTTCACTCCACTCCACTCCACTCCACTCCACTCCACTCCACTCCACTCCACTCCACTCTACTCCACTCCACTCCACTCCACTCCACTCCACTCCGTTTTACTCCACTCCACTACTCCACTCCACTCCACACCACTCCACTCCACACCTCTCCACTCCACTCCACACCTCTCCACTCCACTCAACACCACACCTCTCCACTCCACTCCACTCCACTCCACTCCACTCCACTCCACTCCACTCCACTCCACTCCACTCCGTTTTACTCCTCTCCACTCCACTCCTCTACACTCCACTCCACTCCACTCCACTCCACTCAAGTCAACACCACACCTCTCCACTCCACTCCACTCCACTCCACTCCACTGCACTCCACTGCACTCCGCTCCACTCCACTCCACTCTACTCCACTCCACTCCACTCCACTCCACTCCACTCCACTCCACACTACTCCACTCCACTCCTTTTTACTCCTCTCCACTCCACTCCACTCCACTCCACTCCACTCCACACTACTCCACAACTCTCCACTCCACTCCACTCCACTCCACTCCACTCCACTCCACTCCTTTTTACTCCTCTCCACTCCACTCCACTCCACTCCACTGCACTCCACTCCACTCCACTCCACTCCACTCCACTCCACTCCACTCCACACCTCTCCACTCCACTCCACTCCACTCCACTCCACTCCACTCCACTCCACTCCACTCAACACCACACCTCTCCACTCCACTCCACTCCGCTCCACTCCACTCCACTCCTCTCCACTCCACTCCGCTCCACTCCACACCACACCTCTCCACTCCACTCCACTCCACTCCACTCCACTCCACTCCACTCCACTCCACTCCTTTTTACTCCTCTCCACTCCACTCCACTTCACCTCACTCCACTCCACTCCACTTCACCTCACTCCACTCCACTCCACTCCACTCCACTCCACTCCACTCCACACTACTCCACAACTCTCCACTCCACTCCACTCCACTCCACTCCACTCCACTCCACTCCACTCCTTTTTACTCCTCTCCACTCCACTCCACTCCACTCCACTGCACTCCACTCCACTCCACTCTACTCCACTCCACTCCACTCCACACCTCTCCACTCCACTCCACTCCACTCCACTCCACTCCACTCCACTCCACTCAACACCACACCTCTCCACTCCACTCCACTCCGCTCCACTCCACTCCACTCCTCTCCACTCCACTCCACTCCACACCACACCTCTCCACTCCACTCCACTCCACTCCACTCCACTCCACTCCACTCCACTCCACTCCACTCCACTCCACTCCACTCCACACCTCTCCACTCCACTCCACTCCACTCCACTCCACTCCACTCCACTCCACTCCACTCCACTCCACTCCGTTTTACTCCTCTCCACTCCACTCCACTCCACTCCACTCCACTCCACTCCACTCCACTCCACTCCACTCCACTCCACTCCACTCCACTCCACTGCAAACCTCTCCACTCCACTCAACACCACACCTCTCCACTCCACTCCACTCCACTCCACTCCACTCCACTCCACTCCACTCCACTCCACTCCACTCCACTCCACTCCGTTTTACTCCTCTCCACTCCACTCCTCTACACTCCACTCCACTCCACTCCACTCCACTCCACTCCTCTCCCTTTTACTCCTCTCCACTCCACTCCACTCCACTCCACTCCACTCCACTCCACTCCACTCCACTCCACTGCACTCCACTGCACTCCGCTCCACTCCACTCCACTCCACTCTACTCCACTCCACTCCACTTCACCTCACTCCAGTCCACACCACACCACACCTCTCCACTCCACTCCACTCCACTCCACACTACTCCACAACTCTCCACTCCACTCCACTCCACTCCACTCCACTCCACTCCACTCCTTTTTACTCCTCTCCACTCCACTCCACTCCACTCCACTCCACTCCACTCCACTCCACTCCACTCCACTCCACTCCACTCCACACCTCTCCACTCCACTCCACTCCACTCCACTCCACTCCACTCCACTCCACTCAACACCACACCTCTCCACTCCACTCCACTCCGCTCCACTCCACTCCACTCCTCTCCACTCCACTCCACTCCACTCCACACCACACCTCTCCACTCCACTCCACTCCACTCCACTCCACTCCACTACACACCTCTCCACTCCACTCCACTCCACTCCACTCCGCTCCACTCCGCTCCACTCCACTCTACTCCACTCCACTCCACTTCACCTCACTCCAGTCCACACCACACCACACCTCTCCACTCCACTCCACTCCACTCCACTCCACACTACTCCACAACTCTCCACTCCACTCCACTCCACTCCACTCCTTTTTACTCCTCTCCACTCCACTCCACTCCACTCCACTGCACTCCACTCCACTCCACTCCACTCCACTCCGCTCCACTCCACTCCACTCCTCTCCACTCCACTCCACTCCACTCCACACCACACCTCTCCACTCCACTCCACTCCACTCCACTCCACTCCACTCCACTCCACTCCACTCCACTCCACACCTCTCCACTCCACTCCACTCCACTCCACTCCACTCCACTCCACTCCACTCCACTCCACTCCACTCCACTCCACTCCACTCCACTCCGTTTTACTCCTCTCCACTCCACTCCACTCCACTCCACTCCACTCCACTCCACTCCACTCCACTCCACTCCACTCCACACCTCTCCACTCCACTCAACACCACACCTCTCCACTCCACTCCACTCCACTCCACTCCACTCCACTCCACTCCACTCCACTCCACTCCACTCCACTCCACTCCACTCCACTCCACTCCGTTTTACTCCTCTCCACTCCACTCCTCTACACTCCACTCCACTCCACTCCACTCCACTCAAGTCAACACCACACCTCTCCACTCCACTCCACTCCACTCCACTCCACTGCACTCCACTGCACTCCGCTCCACTCCACTCCACTCCACTCTACTCCACTCCACTCCACTCTACTCCACTCCACTCCACTTCACCTCACTCCAGTCCACACCACACCACACCTCTCCACTCCACTCCACTCCACTCAACTCCACACTACTCCACAACTCTCAACTCCACTCCACTCCACTCCACTCCACTCCACTCCACTCCGTTTTACTCCTCTCCACTCCACTCCACTCCACTCCACTCCACTCCACTCCACTCCATTTTACTCCTCTCCACTCCACTCCACTCCACTCCACTCCACTCCACTCCACTCCACTCCACTCCACTCCATTTTACTCCTCTCCACTCCACTCCACTCCACTCCACTCCACTCCACTCCACTCCACTCCACTCCACTCCACTCAACACCACACCTCTCCACTCCACTCCACTCCGCTCCGCACCACTCTACTCCACTCCACTCCACTCCACTCCACTCCACTCCACTCCACTCCACTCCACTCCACACCACACCTCTCCACTCCACTCCACTCAACTCCACTCCACACCTCTCCACTCCACTCCACTCCACTCCACTCCACTCCACTCCACTCCGTTTTACTCCTCTCCACTCCACTCCACTCCACTCCACTCCACTCCACTCCACTCCACTCCACTCCACTCCACTCCACACCTCTCCACTCCACTCCACTCCACTCCACTCCACTCCACTCCACTCCACTCCGTTTTACTCCTGTCCACAGCACTCCACTGCACTCCACTGCACTCCACTGCACTCCACTCCACTCCACTCCCCTCCACTCTACTCCACTCAACACCACACCTCTCCACTCCACTCCACTCCGCTCCGCACCACTCTACTCCACTCCACTCCACTCCACTCCACTCCACTCCACTCCACTCCACTCCACTCAACACCACTCCACTCCACTCCACTCCACTCCTCTCCACTCCACTCTACTCCACTCCACTCCGTTTTACTCCTCTCCACTCCACTCCTCTCCACTCCACTCAATTCCACTCCACTCCACTCCACTCCACTCCTCTCCACTCCACTCCACTCCACTCCACACCACACCTCTCCACTCCACTCCACTCCACTCCACTCCACTCCACTCCACTCCACACCTCTCCACTCCACTCCACTCCACTCCACTCCACTCCACTCCACTCCACTCCGTTTTACTCCTCTCCACTCCACTGCACTCCACTGCACTCCACTCCACTCCACTCCACTCCACTCCACTCCACTCCACTCCACTCCACTCCACTCCACTCCACACCTCTCCACTCCACTCCACTCCACTCCACTCCACTCCACTCCACTCCACTCCACTCCGTTTTACTCCTCTCCACTCCACTCCACTCCACTCCACTCCACTCCATTCCACTACACTCCACTCCGTTTTACTCCTCTCCACTCCACTCCACTCCACTACACTCCACTCCACTCCACTCCACTCCACTCCTCTCCACTCCACTCCACTCCACTCCACACCACACCTCTCCACTCCACTCCACTCCACTCCACTCCACTCCACTCCACACCTCTCCACTCCACTCCACTCCACTCCACTCCTCTCCCTTTTACTCCTCTCCACTCCACTCCACTCCACTCCACTCCACTCCACTCCACTCCACTCCACTGCACTCCGCTCCAATCCACTCCACTCCACTCTACTCCACTCCACTCCACTTCACCTCACTCCAGTCCACACCACACCACACCTCTCCACTCCACTCCACTCCACTCCACACTACTCCACAACTCTCCACTCCACTCCACACCACTCCACTCCACTCCTTTTTACTCCTCTCCACTCCACTCCACTCCACTCCACTCCACTCCACTCCACTCCACTCCACTCCACTCCACTCCACTCCACACCTCTCCACTCCACTCCACTCCACTCCACTCCACTCCACTCCACTCAACACCACACCTCTCCACTCCACTCCACTCCGCTCCACTCCACTCCACTCCTCTCCACTCCACTCCACTCCACTCCACACCACACCTCTCCACTCCACTCCACTCCACTCCACTCCACTCCACTACACACCTCTCCACTCCACTCCACTCCACTCCACTCCGCTCCACTCCGCTCCACTCCACTCTACTCCACTCCACTCCACTTCACCTCACTCCAGTCCACACCACACCACACCTCTCCACTCCACTCCACTCCACTCCACACTACTCCACAACTCTCCACTCCACTCCACTCCACTCCACTCCTTTTTACTCCTCTCCACTCCACTCCACTCCACTCCACTGCACTCCACTCCACTCCACTCCACTCCACTCCACTCCACTCCACTCCACTCCACTCCACTCCACTCCACTCCACTCCACACCTCTCCACTCCACTCCACTCCACTCCACTCCACTCCACTCCACTCAACACCACACCTCTCCACTCCACTCCACTCCGCTCCACTCCACTCCACTCCTCTCCACTCCACTCCACTCCACTCCACACCACACCTCTCCACTCCACTCCACTCCACTCCACTCCACTCCACTCCACACCTCTCCACTCCACTCCACTCCACTCCACTCCACTCCACTCCACTCCACTCCTCTCAAGTCAACACCACACCTCTCCACTCCACTCCACTCCACTCCACTCCACTCCACTGCACTCCACTGCACTCCGCTCCACTCCACTCCACTCCACTCTACTCCACTCCACTCCACTTCACCTCACTCCAGTCCACACCACACCACACCTCTCCACTCCACTCCACTCCACTCCACTCCACTCCACTCAACTCCACTCCACACCTCTCCACTCCACTCCACTCCACTCCACTCCTCTCCACTCCACTCCACTCCACTCCACTCCACTCCACTCGACTCCACTCAACACCACACCTCTCCACTCCACTCCACTCCGCTCCGCACCACTCTACTCCACTCCACTCCACTCCACTCCTCTCCACTCCACACCACACCTCTCCACTCCACTCCACTCCACTCCACTCCACTCCACTCCACTCCACTCCACTCCACTCCACACCTCTCCACTCCACTCCACTCCACTCCACTCCAATCCACTCCGTTTTACACCTCTCCACTCCACTCCACTCCACTCCACTCCACTCCATTCCACTACACTCCACTCCGTTTTACTCCGCTCCACTCCACTCCACTCCACTCCACTCCACTCCACTCCACTCCACACCTCTCCACTCCACTCCACTCCACTCCACTCCACTCCACTCCGTTTTACTCCTGTCCACTCCACTCCACTGCACTCCACTGCACTCCACTGCACTCCACTCCACTCCACTCCCCTCCACTCTACTCCACTCAACACCACACCTCTCCACTCCACTCCACTCCGCTCCGCACCACTCTACTCCACTCCACTCCACTCCACTCCACACCACTCCACTCCACTCCACACCTCTCCACTACACTCCACTCCAATTTACTCCTCTCCACTCCACTCCACTCCACTCCACTCCACTCCACTCCACTCCACTCCACTCCACTCCACTCCACTCCATTCCACTCCACTCCACTCCACACCTCTCCACTCCACTCCACTCCACTCCACTCCACTCCACTCCGTTTTACTCCTGTCCACTCCACTCCACTGCACTCCACTGCACTCCACTGCACTCCACTCCACTCCACTCCCCTCCACTCTACTCCACTCTACACCACACCTCTCCACTCCACTCCACTCCGCTCCGCACCACTCTACTCCACTCCACTCCACTCCACACCACTCCACTCCACTCCACACCTCTCCACTCCACTCCACACAACACCTCTCCACTCCACTCCACTCCACTCCACTCCACTCCACTCCACTCCACTCCACTCCACTCCACTCCACTCCACTCCACTCAGCTCCACTCCACACCACTTTACTACTCTCCACTCAACACCACTATACTCCACACCAAACCTCTCCACACCACACCTCTCCACTCCTCTCCACTCCACTCTGCTTCACTCCACTCCACTCCACTCCACTCCACTCCACTCCACTCCACTCCACTCCACTCCACTCCACTCCGTTTTACTCCTCTCCACTACACTCCTCTACACTCCACTCCACTCCACTCCACTCCACTCAAGTCAACACCACACCTCTCCACTCCACTCCACTCCACTCCACTGCACTGCACTCAGCTCCACTCCACACCACTTTACTACTCTCCACTCAACACCACTATACTCCACACCAAACCTCTCCACACCACACCTCTCCACTCCTCTCCACTCCACTCTACTCCACTCCACTCCGTTTTACTCCTCTCCACTCCACTCCTCTCCACTCCACTCCACTCCACTCCACTCCACTCCACTCCTCTCCACTCCACTCCACTCCACTCCACACCACACCTCTCCACTCCACTCCACTTCACTCCACACCTCTCCACTCCACTCCACTCCACTCCACTCCACTCCACTCCACTCCACTCCACTCCACTCCACTCCACTCCGTTTTACTCCTCTCCACTCCACTGCACTCCACTCCACTGCACTCCACTCCACTCCACTCCACTCCACTCCACTCCACTCCACTCCACACCTCTCCACTCCACACCACTCCACTCCACTCCACTCCACTCCACTCCGTTTTACTCCTCTCCACTCCACTCCACTCCACTCCACTCCATTCCACTACACTCCACTCCGTTTTACTCCTCTCCACTCCACTCCACTCCACTCCACTCCACTCCACTCCACTCCACTCCTCTCCACTCCACTCCACTCCACTCCACACCACACCTCTCCACTCCACTCCACTCCACTCCACTCCACTCCACACCTCTCCACTCCACTCCACTCCACTCCACTCCACTCCATCCCACTCCACTCCACTCCACTCCGTTTTACTCCTCTCCACTCCACTGCACTCCACTCCACTCCACTCCACTCCACTCCACTCCACTCCACTCCACTCCACTCCACTCCACTCCACTCCACACCTCTCCACTCCACTCCACTCCACTCCACTCCACTCCACTCCACTCCACTCCACTCCACTCCGTTTTACTCCTCTCCACTCCACTCCACTCCACTCCACTCCACTCCACTCCACTCCATTCCACTACACTCCACTCCGTTTTACTCCTCTCCACTCCACTCCACTCCACTCCACTCCACTCCACTCCACTCCACTCCACTCCACACCTCTCCACTCCACTCCACTCCACTCCACTCCACTTCGTTTTACTCCTGTCCACTCCACTCCACACCTCTCCACTGCACTCCACTGCACTCCACTCCACTCCACTCCCCTCCACTCTACTCCACTCAACACCACACCTCTCCACTCCACTCCACTCCGCTCCGCACCACTCTACTCCACTCCACTCCACTCCACACCACTCCACTCCACTCCACACCTCTCCACTCCACTCCACACAACACCTCTCCACTCCACTCCACTCCACTCCACTCCACTCCACTCCACTCCACTCCACTCCACTCCACTCCACTCCTCTCCCTTTTACTCCTCTCCACTCCACTCCACTCCACTCCACTCCACTCAGCTCCACTCCACACCACTTTACTACTCTCCACTCAACACCACTATACTCCACACCACTCCACTCCACTCCACAACTCTCCACTCCACTCCACTCCACTCCACTCCACTCCACTCCACTCCACTCCACTCCGTTTTACTCCTCTCCACTCCACTCCACTCCACTCCATTCCACTACACTCCACTCCGTTTTACTCCTCTCCACTCCACTCCACTCCACTCCACTCCACTCCACTCCACTCCACTCCACTCCACTCCACTCCACACCTCTCCACTCCACTCCACTCCACTCCACTCCACTCCACTCCACTCCACTCCACTCCTCTCCCTTTTACTCCTCTCCACTCCACTCCACTCCACTCCACTCCACTCAGCTCCACTCCACACCACTTTACTACTCCCCACTCAACACCACTATACTCCACACCACTCCACTCCACTCCACACCTCTCCACTCCACTCCACTCCACTCCACTCCACTCCACTCCACTCCACTCCACTCCACTCCACTCCACTCCACTCCACTCCGTTTTACTCCTCTCCACTCCACTCCACTCCACTCCACTCCATTCCACTACACTCCACTCCGTTTTACTCCTCTCCACTCCACTCCACTCCACTCCACTCCACTCCACTCCACTCCACTCCACTCCACTCCGTTTTACTCCTGTCCACTCCACTCCACTGCACTCCACTGCACTCCACTCCACTCCACTCCCCTCCACTCTACTCCACTCAACACCACACCTCTCCACTCCACTCCACTCCGCTCCGCACCACTCTACTCCACTCCACTCCACTCCACTCCACACCACTCCACTCCACTCCACACCTCTCCACTACACTCCACTCCGTTTTACTCCTCTCCACTCCACTCCACTCCACTCCACTCCACTCCACTCCACTCCACTCCACTCCACTCCACTCCACTCCATTCCACTCCACTCCACTCCACACCTCTCCACTCCACTCCACTCCACTCCACTCCACTCCGTTTTACTCCTGTCCACTCCACTCCACTGCA
>JAUPFR010000020.1:340479-362979 GCA_036925125.1 Oreortyx pictus | reverse complement strand
TTTTACTCCTCTCCACTCCACTCCACTCCACTCCACTCCACTCAGCTCCACTCCACACCACTTTACTACTCTCCACTCAACACCACTATACTCCACACCAAACCTCTCCACACCACACCTCTCCACTCCTCTCCACTCCACTCTGCTTCACTCCACTCCACTCCACTCCACTCCACTCCACTCCACTCCACTCCACTCCACTCCACTCCACTCCACTCCACTCCACTCCGTTTTACTCCACTCCACTACTCCACTCCACTCCACACCACTCCACTCCACACCTCTCCACTCCACTCCACACCTCTCCAATCCACTCAACACCACACGTCTCCACTCCACTCCACTCCACTCCACTGCACTCCACTCCACTCCACTCCACTCCACTCCACTCCACTCCACTCCGTTTTACTCCTCTCCACTCCACTCCTCTACACTCCACTCCACTCCACTCCACTCCACTCAAGTCAACACCACACCTCTCCACTCCACTCCACTCCACTCCACTCCACTGCACTCCACTGCACTCCGCTCCACTCCACTCCACTCCACTCTACTCCACTCCACTCCACTCCACTCCACTCCACTCCACTCCACTCCACACTACTCCACTCCACTCCTTTTTACTCCTCTCCACTCCACTCCACTCCACTCCACTCCACACTACTCCACAACTCTCCACTCCACTCCACTCCACTCCACTCCACTCCTTTTTACTCCTCTCCACTCCACTCCACTCCACTCCACTGCACTCCACTCCACTCCACTCCACTCCACTCCACTCCACTCCACTCCACTCCACTCCACTCCACTCCACTCCACTCCACACCTCTCCACTCCACTCCACTCCACTCCACTCCACTCCACTCCACTCCACTCCACTCCACTCAACACCACACCTCTCCACTCCACTCCACTCCGCTCCACTCCACTCCACTCCTCTCCACTCCACTCCGCTCCACTCCACACCACACCTCTCCACTCCACTCCACTCCACTCCACTCCACTCCACTCCACTCCTTTTTACTCCTCTCCACTCCACTCCACTTCACCTCACTCCACTCCACTCCACTTCACCTCACTCCACTCCACTCCACTCCACTCCACTCCACTCCACTCCACACTACTCCACAACTCTCCACTCCACTCCACTCCACTCCACTCCACTCCACTCCACTCCACTCCACTCCACTCCTTTTTACTCCTCTCCACTCCACTCCACTCCACTCCACTGCACTCCACTCCACTCCACTCCACTCTACTCCACTCCACTCCACTCCACACCTCTCCACTCCACTCCACTCCACTCCACTCCACTCCACTCCACTCCACTCCACTCAACACCACACCTCTCCACTCCACTCCACTCCGCTCCACTCCACTCCACTCCTCTCCACTCCACTCCACTCCACTCCGTTTTACTCCTCTCCACTCCACTCCACTGCACTCCACTGCACTCCACTCCACTCCACTCCACTCCACTCCACTCCACTCCACTCCACTCCACTCCACTCCACTCCACTCCACACCTCTCCACTCCACTCCACTCCACTCCACTCCACTCCACTCCACTCCACTCCACTCCACTCCACTCCACTCCGTTTTACTCCTCTCCACTCCACTCCACTCCACTCCCCTCCACTCCATTCCACTACACTCCACTCCGTTTTACTCCTCTCCACTCCACTCCACTCCACTCCACTCCACTCCACTCCACTCCACTCCACTCCACTCCACTCCTCTCCACTCCACTCCACTCCACTCCACACCACACCTCTCCACTCCACTCCACTCCACTCCACTCCACTCCACACCTCTCCACTCCACTCCACTCCACTCCACTCCATCCCACTCCACTCCACTCCACTCCGTTTTACTCCTCTCCACTCCACTGCACTCCACTGCACTCCACTCCACTCCACTCCACTCCACTCCACTCCACTCCACTCCACTCCACTCCACTCCACTCCACACCTCTCCACTCCACTCCACTCCACTCCACTCCACTCCACTCCACTCCACTCCACTCCACTCCGTTTTACTCCTCTCCACTCCACTCCACTCCACTCCACTCCACTCCACTCCACTCCATTCCACTACACTCCACTCCGTTTTACTCCTCTCCACTCCACTCCACTCCACTCCACTCCACTCCACTCCACTCCACTCCACTCCACTCCACACCTCTCCACTCAACTCCACTCCACTCCACTCCACTCCACTTCGTTTTACTCCTGTCCACTCCACTCCACTGCACTCCACTGCACTCCACTGCACTCCACTCCACTCCACTCCCCTCCACTCTACTCCACTCAACACCACACCTCTCCACTCCACTCCACTCCACACCTCTCCACTCCACTCCACTCCACTCCACTCCACTCCACTCCATCCCACTCCACTCCACTCCACTCCGTTTTACTCCTCTCCACTCCACTGCACTCCACTCCACTCCACTCCACTCCACTCCACTCCACTCCACTCCACTCCACTCCACTCCACTCCACACCTCTCCACTCCACTCCACTCCACTCCACTCCACTCCACTCCACTCCACTCCGTTTTACTCCTCTCCACTCCACTCCACTCCACTCCACTCCACTCCATTCCACTACACTCCACTCCGTTTTACTCCTCTCCACTCCACTCCACTCCACTCCACACCTCTCCACTCAACTCCACTCCACTCCACTCCACTCCACTTCGTTTTACTCCTGTCCACTCCACTCCACTGCACTCCACTGCACTCCACTGCACTCCACTCCACTCCACTCCCCTCCACTCTACTCCACTCAACACCACACCTCTCCACTACACTCCACTCCGCTCCGCACCACTCTACTCCACTCCACTCCACTCCACACCACTCCACTCCACTCCACACCTCTCCACTCCACTCCACACAACACCTCTCCACTCCACTCCACTCCACTCCACTCCACTCCACTCCACTCCACTCCACTCCTCTCCCTTTTACTCCTCTCCACTCCACTCCACTCCTCTCCCTTTTACTCCTCTCCACTCCACTCCACTCCACTCACTCCACTCAGCTCCACTCCACACCACTTTACTACTCTCCACTCACACCACTATACTCCACACCAAACCTCTCCACACCACACCTCTCCACTCCTCTCCACTCCACTCTGCTTCACTCCACTCCACTCCACTCCACTCCACTCCACTCCACTCCACCACTCCACTCCACTCCACTCCACTCCACTCCACTCCACTCCACTCCACTCCGTTTTACTCCACTCCACTACTCCACTCCACTCCACACCACCCACCCCCCCTCTCCACCTCCACTCCACACCTCTCCAATCCACTCAACACCACACGTCTCCACTCCACTCCACTCCACTCCACTGCACTCCACTCCACTCCACTCCACTCCACTCCACTCCACTCCGTTTTACTCCTCTCCACTCCACTCCTCTACACTCCACTCCACTCCACTCCACTCCACTCAAGTCAACACCACACCTCTCCACTCCACTCCACTCCACTCCACTCCACTGCACTCCACTGCACTCCGCTCCACACCACTCCACTCCACTCTACTCCACTCCACACCACTCCACCCCACCCACCCACTCCACTCCACACTACCCCACTCCACTCCTTTACTCCTCTCCACTCCACTCCACTCCACCCACCCCACACACCCCAACACCCACCCCACTCCACTCCACTCCACCCACTCCTTACCCCACTCCACCCCACTCCACTCCACTCCCACCACTCCACTCCACTCCACACCACCCCACTCCACCCACTCCCACTCCCACTCCACTCCACACCACTCCACCCACCCCACCACCCCCACACCACTCCACCCACCCCACCCACCCACACCACACCACTCCACTCCACCAACACCACACCTCACCACTCCACCCACACCCGCCCACTCCACTCCACCCTCTACACCCACTCCGCTCCACTCCACACCACACCTCTCCACTCCACCCACTCCACTCCACTCCACACCACTCCACTCCACACCACCCACCCTTACTCCACCCACCCACCACCACTTCACCTCACTCCACTCCACTCCACTACACCTCACTCCACACCTCCACTCCACTCCACTCCACACCCACACCACCCACACACTCACCAACTCTCCACTCCACTCCACACCCCACACCACTCACTCCCACTCCACTCCACTCCTTTACACCTCACCACTCCACTCCACCCACTCCACTCCACTCCACTCCACTCCACTCCACTCCACTCTACTCCACTCCACTCCACTCCACACCTCTCCACTCCACTCCACTCCACTCCACTCCACTCCCCCACTCCACTCCACTCACACACCACACCTCTCCACTCCACTCCACTCCGCTCCACTCCACTCCACTCCTCTCCACTCCACTCCACCCACTCCACACCACACCACTCCACTCCACTCCACTCCACTCCACTCCACTCCACTCCACTCCACTCCACACCTCTCCACTCCACTCCACTCCACTCCACTCCACTCCACTCCACTCCACTCCACTCCACTCCACTCCGTTTTACTCCTCTCCACTCCACTCCACTCCACTCCACTCCACTCCACTCCACTCCACTCCACTCCACTCCACTCCACTCCACCCACTCCAATGCAAACCTCTCCACTCCACTCAACACCACACCTCTCCACTCCACTCCACTCCACTCCACTCCACTCCACTCCACTCCGTTTTACTCCTCTCCACTACACTCCTCTACACTCCACTCCACTCCACTCCACTCCACTCAAGTCAACACCACACCTCTCCACTCCACTCCACTCCACTCCACTCCACTGCACTCATCTCCACTCACACCACTTTACTACTCTCCACTCAACACCACTATACTCCACCAAACCTCTCCACACCACACCTCTCCACTCCTCTCCACTCCACTCTACTCCACTCCACTCCGTTTTACTCCTCTCCACTCCACTCCTCTCCACTCCACTCCACTCCACTCCACTCCACTCCACTCCACTCCACTCCACTCCACTCCACTCCACTCCTCTCCACTCCACTCCACTCCACTCCACACCACACCTCTCCACTCCACTCCACTCCACTCCACACCTCTCCACTCCACTCCACTCCACTCCACTCCACTCCACTCCACTCCACTCCACTCCGTTTTACTCCTCTCCACTCCACTGCACTCCACTCCACTGCACTCCACTGCACTCCACTCCACTCCACTCCACTCCACTCCACTCCACTCCACTCCACTCCACTCCACTCCACTCCACTCCACTCCACTCCACTCCACTCCACTCCACTCCACTCCACACCTCTCCACTCCACTCCACTCCACTCTACTCCACTCCACTCCACTCCGTTTTACTCCTCTCCACTCCACTCCACTCCACTCCCCTCCACTCCATTCCACTACACTCCACTCCGTTTTACTCCTCTCCACTCCACTCCACTCCACTCCACTCCACTCCACTCCACTCCACTCCACTCCACTCCACTCCACTCCTCTCCACTCCACTCCACTCCACTCCACACCACACCTCTCCACTCCACTCCACTCCACTCCACTCCACTCCACACCTCTCCACTCCACTCCACTCCACTCCACTCCATCC
Organism: Oreortyx pictus; assembly: GCA_036925125.1. Classification (NCBI taxonomy): domain Eukaryota; kingdom Metazoa; phylum Chordata; class Aves; order Galliformes; family Odontophoridae; genus Oreortyx; species Oreortyx pictus. The sequence goes on along the minus strand of JAUPFR010000020.1, from coordinate 357,380 downwards.
CACTCCACTCCACTCCACTCCGTTTTACTCCTCTCCACTCCACTGCACTCCACTGCACTCCACTCCACTCCACTCCACTCCACTCCACTCCACTCCACTCCACTCCACTCCACTCCACACCTCTCCACTCCACTCCACTCCACTCCACTCCACTCCACTCCGTTTTACTCCTCTCCACTCCACTCCACTCCACTCCACTCCACTCCACTCCATTCCACTACACTCCACTCCGTTTTACTCCTCTCCACTCCACTCCACTCCACTCCACTCCACTCCACTCCACTCCACTCCACTCCACACCTCTCCACTCAACTCCACTCCACTCCACTCCACTCCACTTCGTTTTACTCCTGTCCACTCCACTCCACTGCACTCCACTGCACTCCACTGCACTCCACTCCACTCCACTCCCCTCCACTCTACTCCACTCAACACCACACCTCTCCACTCCACTCCACTCCACACCTCTCCACTCCACTCCACTCCACTCCACTCCACTCCACTCCATCCCACTCCACTCCACTCCACTCCGTTTTACTCCTCTCCACTCCACTGCACTCCACTCCACTCCACTCCACTCCACTCCACTCCACTCCACTCCACTCCACTCCACTCCACTCCACACCTCTCCACTCCACTCCACTCCACTCCACTCCACTCCACTCCACTCCACTCCGTTTTACTCCTCTCCACTCCACTCCACTCCACTCCACTCCACTCCATTCCACTACACTCCACTCCGTTTTACTCCTCTCCACTCCACTCCACTCCACTCCACACCTCTCCACTCAACTCCACTCCACTCCACTCCACTCCACTTCGTTTTACTCCTGTCCACTCCACTCCACTGCACTCCACTGCACTCCACTGCACTCCACTCCACTCCACTCCCCTCCACTCTACTCCACTCAACACCACACCTCTCCACTACACTCCACTCCGCTCCGCACCACTCTACTCCACTCCACTCCACTCCACACCACTCCACTCCACTCCACACCTCTCCACTCCACTCCACACAACACCTCTCCACTCCACTCCACTCCACTCCACTCCACTCCACTCCACTCCACTCCACTCCACTCCACTCCACTCCTCTCCCTTTTACTCCTCTCCACTCCACTCCACTCCACTCCACTCCACTCAGCTCCACTCCACACCACTTTACTACTCTCCACTCAACACCACTATACTCCACACCAAACCTCTCCACACCACACCTCTCCACTCCTCTCCACTCCACTCTGCTTCACTCCACTCCACTCCACTCCACTCCACTCCACTCCACTCCACTCCACTCCACTCCACTCCACTCCACTCCACTCCACTCCGTTTTACTCCACTCCACTACTCCACTCCACTCCACACCACTCCACTCCACACCTCTCCACTCCACTCCACACCTCTCCAATCCACTCAACACCACACGTCTCCACTCCACTCCACTCCACTCCACTGCACTCCACTCCACTCCACTCCACTCCACTCCACTCCGTTTTACTCCTCTCCACTCCACTCCTCTACACTCCACTCCACTCCACTCCACTCCACTCAAGTCAACACCACACCTCTCCACTCCACTCCACTCCACTCCACTCCACTGCACTCCACTGCACTCCGCTCCACTCCACTCCACTCCACTCTACTCCACTCCACTCCACTCCACTCCACTCCACTCCACTCCACTCCACACTACTCCACTCCACTCCTTTTTACTCCTCTCCACTCCACTCCACTCCACTCCACTCCACACTACTCCACAACTCTCCACTCCACTCCACTCCACTCCACTCCACTCCTTTTTACTCCTCTCCACTCCACTCCACTCCACTCCACTCCACTGCACTCCACTCCACTCCACTCCACTCCACTCCACTCCACTCCACTCCACTCCACTCCACTCCACTCCACTCCACTCCACACCTCTCCACTCCACTCCACTCCACTCCACTCCACTCCACTCCACTCCACTCCACTCCACTCAACACCACACCTCTCCACTCCACTCCACTCCGCTCCACTCCACTCCACTCCTCTCCACTCCACTCCGCTCCACTCCACACCACACCTCTCCACTCCACTCCACTCCACTCCACTCCACTCCACTCCACTCCACTCCACTCCACTCCTTTTTACTCCTCTCCACTCCACTCCACTTCACCTCACTCCACTCCACTCCACTTCACCTCACTCCACTCCACTCCACTCCACTCCACTCCACTCCACTCCACACTACTCCACAACTCTCCACTCCACTCCACTCCACTCCACTCCACTCCACTCCATTCCACTACACTCCACTCCGTTTTACTCCTCTCCACTCCACTCCACTCCACTCCACTCCACTCCACTCCACTCCACTCCACTCCACTCCACTCCACTCCACACCTCTCCACTCCACTCCACTCCACTCCACTTCACTCCACTTCGTTTTACTCCTGTCCACTCCACTCCACTGCACTCCACTGCACTCCACTGCACTCCACTCCACTCCACTCCCCTCCACTCTACTCCACTCAACACCACACCTCTCCACTCCACTCCACTCCGCTCCGCACCACTCTACTCCACTCCACTCCACTCCACACCACTCCACTCCACTCCACACCTCTCCACTCCACTCCACACAACACCTCTCCACTCCACTCCACTCCACTCCACTCCACTCCACTCCACTCCACTCCACTCCACTCCTCTCCCTTTTACTCCTCTCCACTCCACTCCACTCCACTCCACTCCACTCCACTCCACTCCACTCCACTGCACTCCACTGCACTCCGCTCCACTCCACTCCACTCCACTCTACTCCACTCCACTCCACTTCACCTCACTCCAGTCCACACCACACCACACCTCTCCACTCCACTCCACTCCACTCCACACTACTCCACAACTCTCCACTCCACTCCACTCCACTCCACTCCACTCCACTCCACTCCTTTTTACTCCTCTCCACTCCACTCCACTCCACTCCACTCCACTCCACACCTCTCCACTCCACTCCACTCCACTCCACTCCACTCCACTCCACTCCACTCAACACCACACCTCCCCACTCCACTCCACTCCGCTCCACTCCACTCCACTCCTCTCCACTCCACTCCACTCCACTCCACACCACACCTCTCCACTCCACTCCACTCCACTCCACTCCACTCCACTACACACCTCTCCACTCCACTCCACTCCGCTCCACTCCGCTCCACTCCACTCTACTCCACTCCACTCCACTTCACCTCACTCCAGTCCACACCACACCACACCTCTCCACTCCACTCCACTCCACTCCACACTACTCCACAACTCTCAACTCCACTCCACTCCACTCCACTCCTTTTTACTCCTCTCCACTCCACTCCACTCCACTCCACTGCACTCCACTCCACTCCACTCCACTCCACTCCACTCCACTCCACTCCACTCCACTCCACTCCACTCCACTCCTCTCCCTTTTACTCCTCTCCACTCCACTCCACTCCACTCCACTCCACTCAGCTCCACTCCACACCACTTTACTACTCTCCACTCAACACCACTATACTCCACACCACTCTACTCCACTCCACACCTCTCCACTCCACTCCACTCCACTCCACTCCACTCCACTCCACTCCACTCCACTCCACTCCACTCCACTCCGTTTTACTCCTCTCCACTCCACTCCACTCCACTCCACTCCACTCCATTCCACTACACTCCACTCCGTTTTACTCCTCTCCACTCCACTCCACTCCACTCCACTCCACTCCACTCCACTCCACTCCACTCCACACCTCTCCACTCCACTCCACTCCACTCCACTCCACTCCGTTTTACTCCTGTCCACTCCACTCCACTGCACTCCACTGCACTCCACTCCACTCCACTCCCCTCCACTCTACTCCACTCAACACCACACCTCTCCACTCCACTCCACTCCGCTCCGCACCACTCTACTCCACTCCACTCCACTCCACACCACTCCACTCCACTCCACACCTCTCCACTACACTCCACTCCGTTTTACTCCTCTCCACTCCACTCCACTCCACTCCACTCCACTCCACTCCACTCCACTCCACTCCACTCCACTCCACTCCACTCCACTCCACACCTCTCCACTCCACTCCACTCCACTCCACTCCACTCCGTTTTACTCCTGTCCACTCCACTCCACTGCACTCCACTGCACTCCACTGCACTCCACTCCACTCCACTCCCCTCCACTCTACTCCACTCTACACCACACCTCTCCACTCCACTCCACTCCGCTCCGCACCACTCTACTCCACTCCACTCCACTCCACACCACTCCACTCCACTCCACACCTCTCCACTCCACTCCACACAACACCTCTCCACTCCACTCCACTCCACTCCACTCCACTCCACTCCACTTCACTCCACTCCACTCCACTCCACTCCTCTCCCTTTTACTCCTCTCCACTCCACTCCACTCCACTCCACTCAGCTCCACTCCACACCACTTTACTACTCTCCACTCAACACCACTATACTCCACACCAAACCTCGCCACACCACACCTCTCCACTCCTCTCCACTCCACTCTGCTTCACTCCACTCCACTCCACTCCACTCCACTCCACTCCACTCCGTTTTACTCCTCTCCACTACACTCCTCTACACTCCACTCCACTCCACTCCACTCCACTCAAGTCAACACCACACCTCTCCACTCCACTCCACTCCACTCCACTCCACTCCACTGCACTCAGCTCCACTCCACACCACTTTACTACTCTCCACTCAACACCACTATACTCCACACCAAACCTCTCCACACCACACCTCTCCACTCCACTCCACTCCACTCCACTCCACACCTCTCCACTCCACTCCACTCCACACCTCTCCACTCCACTCCACTCCACTCCACTCCACTCCGTTTTACTCCTGTCCACTCCACTCCACTGCACTCCACTGCACTCCACTGCACTCCACTCCACTCCACTCCCCTCCACTCTACTCCACTCAACACCACACCTCTCCACTCCACTCCACTCCGCTCCACTCCATTTTACTCCTCTCCACTCCACTCCACTCCACTCCACTCCACTCCACTCCACTCCACTCCACTCAACACCACACCTCTCCACTCCACTCCACTCCGCTCCGCACCACTCTACTCCACTCCACTCCACTCCACTCCACTCCACTCCACTCCACTCCACTCCACTCCACTCCTCACCTCTCCACTCCACTCCACTCCACTCCACTCCACTCCACACCTCTCCACTCCACTCCACTCCACTCCACTCCACTCCACTCCGTTTTACTCCTGTCCACTCCACTCCACTGCACTCCACTGCACTCCACTGCACTCCACTCCACTCCACTCCCCTCCACTCTACTCCACTCAACACCACACCTCTCCACTCCACTCCACTCCGCTCCGCACCACTCTACTCCACTCCACTCCACACCACTCCACTCCACTCCACACCTCTCCACTACACTCCACTCCGTTTTAATCCTCTCCACTCCACTCCACTCCACTCCACTCCACTCCACTCCATTCCACTCCACTCCACTCCACACCTCTCCACTCCACTCCACTCCACTCCACTCCACTCCGTTTTACTCCTGTCCACTCCACTCCACTGCACTCCACTGCACTCCACTGCACTCCACTCCACTCCACTCCCCTCCACTCTACTCCACTCTACACCACACCTCTCCACTCAACTCCACTCCGCTCCGCACCACTCTACTCCACTCCACTCCACTCCACACCACTCCACTCCACTCCACACCTCTCCACTCCACTCCACACAACACCTCTCCACTCCACTCCACTCCACTCCACTCCACTCCACTCCACTCCACTCCACTCCACTCCGTTTTACTCCTCTCCACTCCACTGCACTCCACTGCACTCCACTGCACTCCACTCCACTGCACTCCACTCCACTCCACTCCACTCCACTCCACTCCACTCCACTCCACTCCACTCCACTCCACTCCACACCTCTCCACTCCACTCCACTCCACTCCACTCCACTCCACTCCACTCCACTCCGTTTTACTCCTCTCCACTCCACTCCACTCCACTCCACTCCACTCCATTCCACTACACTCCACTCCGTTTTACTCCACTCCACTCCACTCCACTCCACTCCACTCCACTCCACTCCACTCCACTCCTCTCCACTCCACTCCACTCCACTCCACACCACACCTCTCCACTCCACTCCACTCCACTCCACTCCACTCCACACCTCTCCACTCCACTCCACTCCACTCCACTCCACTCCACTCCACTCCACTCCACTCCACTCCACTCCACTCCACTCCACACCTCTCCACTCCACTCCACTCCACTCCACTCCACTCCACTCCACTCCACTCCACTCCACTCCGTTTTACTCCTCTCCACTCCACTCCACTCCACTCCACTCCACTCCACTCCACTCCACTCCACTCCACTCCACTCCATTCCACTACACTCCACTCCGTTTTACTCCTCTCCACTCCACTCCACTCCACTCCACTCCACTCCACTCCACTCCACTCCACTCCACTCCACTCCACTCCACACCTCTCCACTCCACTCCACTCCACTCCACTTCACTCCACTTCGTTTTACTCCTGTCCACTCCACTCCACTGCACTCCACTGCACTCCACTCCACTCCACTCCCCTCCACTCTACTCCACTCAACACCACACCTCTCCACTCCACTCCACTCCGCTCCGCACCACTCTACTCCACTCCACTCCACTCCACACCACTCCACTCCACTCCACACCTCTCCACTCCACTCCACACAACACCTCTCCACTCCACTCCACTCCACTCCACTCCACTCCACTCCACTCCACTCCACTCCACTCCTCTCCCTTTTACTCCTCTCCACTCCACTCCACTCCACTCCACTCCACTCCACTCCACTCCACTCCACTCCACTGCACTCCACTGCACTCCGCTCCACTCCACTCCACTCCACTCTACTCCACTCCACTCCACTTCACCTCACTCCAGTCCACACCACACCACACCTCTCCACTCCACTCCACTCCACTCAACTCCACACTACTCCACAACTCTCAACTCCACTCCACTCCACTCCACTCCACTCCACTCCACTCCGTTTTACTCCTCTCCACTCCACTCCACTCCACTCCACTCCACTCCACTCCACTCCACTCCATTTTACTCCTCTCCACTCCACTCCACTCCACTCCACTCCACTCCACTCCACTCCACTCCATTTTACTCCTCTCCACTCCACTCCACTCCACTCCACTCCACTCCACTCCACTCCACTCCACTCCACTCAACACCACACCTCTCCACTCCACTCCACTCCGCTCCGCACCACTCTACTCCACTCCACTCCACTCCACTCCACTCCACTCCACTCCACTCCACTCCACTCCACTCCACACCACACCTCTCCACTCCACTCCACTCCACTCCACTCCACACCTCTCCACTCCACTCCACTCCACTCCACTCCACTCCACACCTCTCCACTCCACTCCACTCCACTCCACTCCACTCCACTCCGTTTTACTCCTGTCCACTCCACTCCACTGCACTCCACTGCACTCCACTGCACTCCACTCCACTCCACTCCCCTCCACTCTACTCCACTCAACACCACACCTCTCCACTCCACTCCACTCCGCTCCGCACCACTCTACTCCACTCCACTCCACACCACTCCACTCCACTCCACACCTCTCCACTACACTCCACTCCGTTTTACTCCTCTCCACTCCACTCCACTCCACTCCACTCCACTCCATTCCACTCCACTCCACTCCACACCTCTCCACTCCACTCCACTCCACTCCACTCCACTCCGTTTTACTCCTGTCCACTCCACTCCACTGCACTCCACTGCACTCCACTGCACTCCACTCCACTCCACTCCCCTCCACTCTACTCCACTCTACACCACACCTCTCCACTCAACTCCACTCCGCTCCGCACCACTCTACTCCACTCCACTCCACTCCACACCACTCCACTCCACTCCACACCTCTCCACTCCACTCCACACAACACCTCTCCACTTCACTCCACTCCACTCCACTCCACTCCACTCCACTCCGTTTTACTCCTCTCCACTACACTCCTCTACACTCCACTCCACTCCACTCCACTCCACTCAAGTCAACACCACACCTCTCCACTCCACTCCACTCCACTCCACTGCACTCAGCTCCACTCCACTCCACTTTACTACTCTCCACTCAACACCACTATACTCCACACCAAACCTCTCCACACCACACCTCTCCACTCCTCTCCACTCCACTCTACTCCACTCCACTCCGTTTTACTCCTCTCCACTCCACTCCTCTCCACTCCACTCAATTCCACTCCACTCCACTCCACTCCACTCCTCTCCACTCCACTCCACTCCACTCCACACCACACCTCTCCACTCCAATCCACTCAACTCCACTCCACTCCACTCCACACCTCTCCACTCCACTCCACTCCACTCCACTCCACTCCACTCCACTCCACTCCACTCCACTCCACTCCACTCCACTCCGTTTTACTCCTCTCCACTCCACTGCACTCCACTGCACTCCACTCCACTGCACTCCACTCCACTCCACTCCACTCCACTCCACTCCACTCCACTCCACTCCACTCCACTCCACACCTCTCCACTCCACTCCACTCCACTCCACTCCACTCCACTCCACTCCACTCCACTCCGTTTTACTCCTCTCCACTCCACTCCACTCCACTCCACTCCACTCCATTCCACTACACTCCACTCCGTTTTACTCCTCTCCACTCCACTCCACTCCACTCCACTCCACTCCACTCCACTCCACTCCTCTCCACTCCACTCCACTCCACTCCACACCACACCTCTCCACTCCACTCCACTCCACTCCACTCCACTCCACACCTCTCCACTCCACTCCACTCCACTCCACTCCACTCCACTCCACTCCACTCCACTCCACTCCACTCCACTCCACTCCACACCTCTCCACTCCACTCCACTCCACTCCACTCCACTCCACTCCACTCCACTCCGTTTTACTCCTCTCCACTCCACTCCACTCCACTCCACTCCACTCCACTCCACTCCACTCCACTCCATTCCACTACACTCCACTCCGTTTTACTCCTCTCCACTCCACTCCACTCCACTCCACTCCACTCCACTCCACTCCACTCCACTCCACTCCACTCCACTCCACACCTCTCCACTCCACTCCACTCCACTCCACTTCACTCCACTTCGTTTTACTCCTGTCCACTCCACTCCACTGCACTCCACTGCACTCCACTCCACTCCACTCCCCTCCACTCTACTCCACTCAACACCACACCTCTCCACTCCACTCCACTCCGCTCCGCACCACTCTACTCCACTCCACTCCACTCCACACCACTCCACTCCACTCCACACCTCTCCACTCCACTCCACACAACACCTCTCCACTCCACTCCACTCCACTCCACTCCACTCCACTCCACTCCACTCCTCTCCCTTTTACTCCTCTCCACTCCACTCCACTCCACTCCACTCCACTCCACTCCACTCCACTCCACTGCACTCCACTGCACTCCGCTCCACTCCACTCCACTCCACTCTACTCCACTCCACTCCACTTCACCTCACTCCAGTCCACACCACACCACACCTCTCCACTCCACTCCACTCCACTCTACTCCACTCCACTCCACTTCACCTCACTCCAGTCCACACCACACCACACCTCTCCACTCCACTCCACTCCACTCCACACTACTCCACAACTCTCCACTCCACTCCACTCCACTCCACTCCACTCCACTCCTTTTTACTCCTCTCCACTCCACTCCACTCCACTCCACTCCACTCCACTCCACACCTCTCCACTCCACTCCACTCCACTCCACTCCACTCCACTCCACTCAACACCACACCTCTCCACTCCACTCCACTCCGCTCCACTCCACTCCACTCCTCTCCACTCCACTCCACTCCACTCCACACCACACCTCTCCACTCCACTCCACTCCACTCCACTCCACTCCACTACACACCTCTCCACTCCACTCCACTCCGCTCCACTCCGCTCCACTCCACTCTACTCCACTCCACTCCACTTCACCTCACTCCAGTCCACACCACACCACACCTCTCCACTCCACTCCACTCCACTCCACACTACTCCACAACTCTCCACTCCACTCCACTCCACTCCACTCCTTTTTACTCCTCTCCACTCCACTCCACTCCACTCCACTGCACTCCACTGCACTCCACTCCACTCCACTCCACTCCACTCCACTCCACTCCACTCCACTCCACTCCACTCCACTCCTCTCCCTTTTACTCCTCTCCACTCCACTCCACTCCACTCCACTCCACTCAGCTCCACTCCACACCACTTTACTACTCTCCACTCAACACCACTATACTCCACACCACTCCACTCCACTCCACACCTCTCCACTCCACTCCACTCCACTCCACTCCACTCCACTCCACTCCACTCCACTCCACTCCACTCCATTTTACTCCTCTCCACTCCACTCCACTCCACTCCACTCCATTCCACTACACTCCACTCCGTTTTACTCCTCTCCACTCCACTCCACTCCACTCCACTCCACTCCACTCCACTCCACTCCACTCCACTCCACTCCACTCCACACCTCTCCACTCCACTCCACTCCACTCCACTCCACTCCGTTTTACTCCTGTCCACTCCACTCCACTGCACTCCACTGCACTCCACTCCACTCCACTCCCCTCCACTCTACTCCACTCAACACCACACCTCTCCACTCCACTCCACTCCGCTCCGCACCACTCTACTCCACTCCACTCCACTCCACACCACTCCACTCCACTCCACACCTCTCCACTACACTCCACTTTGTTTTACTCCTCTCCACTCCACTCCACTCCACTCCACTCCACTCCACTCCACTCCACTCCACTCCACTCCACTCCACTCCACTCCACTCCACTCCACACCTCTCCACTCCACTCCACTCCACTCCACTCCACTCCGTTTTACTCCTGTCCACTCCACTCCACTGCACTCCACTGCACTCCACTGCACTCCACTCCACTCCACTCCCCTCCACTCTACTCCACTCTACACCACACCTCTCCACTCCACTCCACTCCGCTCCGCACCACTCTACTCCACTCCACTCCACTCCACACCACTCCACTCCACTCCACACCTCTCCACTCCACTCCACACAACACCTCTCCACTCCACTCCACTCCACTCCACTCCACTCCACTCCACTCCACTTCACTCCACTCCACTCCACTCCACTCCTCTCCCTTTTACTCCTCTCCACTCCACTCCACTCCACTCCACTCAGCTCCACTCCACACCACTTTACTACTCTCCACTCAACACCACTATACTCCACACCAAACCTCGCCACACCACACCTCTCCACTCCTCTCCACTCCACTCTGCTTCACTCCACTCCACTCCACTCCACTCCACTCCACTCCGTTTTACTCCTCTCCACTACACTCCTCTACACTCCACTCCACTCCACTCCACTCCACTCAAGTCAACACCACACCTCTCCACTCCACTCCACTCCACTCCACTCCACTCCACTCCACTGCACTCAGCTCCACTCCACACCACTTTACTACTCTCCACTCAACACCACTATACTCCACACCAAACCTCTCCACACCACACCTCTCCACTCCTCTCCACTCCACTCTACTCCACTCCACTCCGTTTTACTCCTCTCCACTCCACTCCTCTCCACTCCACTCCACTCCACTCCACTCCACTCCACTCCACTCCACTCCACTCCACTCCTCTCCACTCCACTCCACTCCACTCCACACCACACCTCTCCACTCCACTCCACTCCACTCCACACCTCTCCACTCCACTCCACTCCACTCCACTCCACTCCACTCCACTCCACTCCACTCCACTCCACTCCACTCCACTCCACTCCGTTTTACTCCTCTCCACTCCACTGCACTCCACTCCACTGCACTCCACTGCACTCCACTGCACTCCACTCCACTCCACTCCACTCCACTCCACTCCACTCCACTCCACTCCACTCCACTCCGTTTTACTCCTCTCCACTCCACTCCACTCCACTCCACTCCACTCCATTCCACTACACTCCACTCCGTTTTACTCCTCTCCACTCCACTCCACTCCACTCCACTCCACTCCACTCCACTCCACTCCACTCCACTCCACTCCACTCCACTCCACTCCTCTCCACTCCACTCCACTCCACTCCACACCACACCTCTCCACTCCACTCCACTCCACTCCACTCCACTCCACTCCACTCCACACCTCTCCACTCCACTCCACTCCACTCCACTCCACTCCATCCCACTCCACTCCACTCCACTCCGTTTTACTCCTCTCCACTGCACTCCACTCCACTCCACTCCACTCCACTCCACTCCACTCCACTCCACTACACTCCACTCCACTCCACTCCACTCCACTCCACACCTCTCCACTCCACTCCACTCCACTCCACTCCACTCCACTCCACTCCACTCCACTCCTTTTTACTCCTCTCCACTCCACTCCACTCCACTCCACTCCACTCCACTCCATTCCACTACACTCCACTCCGTTTTACTCCTCTCCACTCCACTCCACTCCACTCCACTCCACTCCACTCCACTCCACTCCACTCCACTCCACTCCACTCCACTCCACTCCGTTTTACTCCACTCCACTACTCCACTCCACTCCACACCACTCCACTCCACACCTCTCCACTCCACTCCACACCTCTCCAATCCACTCAACACCACACCTCTCCACTCCACTCCACTCCACTCCACTCCACTCCACTCCACTCCACTCCACTCCACTCCACTCCACTCCGTTTTACTCCTCTCCACTCCACTCCTCTACACTCCACTCCACTCCACTCCACTCCACTCAAGTCAACACCACACCTCTCCACTCCACTCCACTCCACTCCACTCCACTGCACTCCACTGCACTCCGCTCCACTCCACTCCACTCCACTCTACTCCACTCCACTCCACTCCACTCCTCTCCACTCCACTCCACTCCACACTACTCCACTCCACTCCTTTTTACTCCTCTCCACTCCACTCCACTCCACTCCACTCCACACTACTCCACAACTCTCCACTCCACTCCACTCCACTCCACTCCACTCCACTCCACTCCACTCCTTTTTACTCCTCTCCACTCCACTCCACTCCACTCCACTGCACTCCACACCTCTCCACTCCACTCCACTCCACTCCACTCCACTCCACTCCACTCCACTCCACTCCACTCCACTCCGTTTTACTCCTCTCCACTCCACTCCACTCCACTCCACTCCACTCCACTCCATTCCACTACACTCCACTCCGTTTTACTCCTCTCCACTCCACTCCACTCCACTCCACTCCACTCCACTCCACACCTCTCCACTCAACTCCACTCCACTCCACTCCACTCCACTTCGTTTTACTCCTGTCCACTCCACTCCACTGCACTCCACTGCACTCCACTGCACTCCACTCCACTCCATTCCCCTCCACTCTACTCCACTCAACACCACACCTCTCCACTACACTCCACTCCGCTCCGCACCACTCTACTCCACTCCACTCCACTCCACACCACTCCACTCCACTCCACACCTCTCCACTCCACTCCACACAACACCTCTCCACTCCACTCCACTCCACTCCACTCCACTCCACTCCACTCCACTCCACTCCACTCCTCTCCCTTTTACTCCTCTCCACTCCACTCCACTCCACTCCACTCCACTCAGCTCCACTCCACACCACTTTACTACTCTCCACTCAACACCACTATACTCCACACCAAACCTCTCCACACCACACCTCTCCACTCCTCTCCACTCCACTCTGCTTCACTCCACTCCACTCCACTCCACTCCACTCCACTCCACTCCACTCTACTCCACTCCACTCCACTCCACTCCACTCCACTCCGTTTTACTCCACTCCACTACTCCACTCCACTCCACACCACTCCACTCCACACCTCTCCACTCCACTCCACACCTCTCCACTCCACTCAACACCACACCTCTCCACTCCACTCCACTCCACTCCACTCCACTCCACTCCACTCCACTCCACTCCACTCCACTCCACTCCGTTTTACTCCTCTCCACTCCACTCCTCTACACTCCACTCCACTCCACTCCACTCCACTCCACTCAAGTCAACACCACACCTCTCCACTCCACTCCACTCCACTCCACTCCACTGCACTCCACTGCACTCCGCTCCACTCCACTCCACTCCACTCTACTCCACTCCACTCCACTCCACTCCACTCCACTCCACACTACTCCACTCCACTCCTTTTTACTCCTCTCCACTCCACTCCACTCCACTCCACTCCACTCCACACTACTCCACAACTCTCCACTCCACTCCACTCCACTCCACTCCACTCCACTCCACTCCACTCCTTTTTACTCCTCTCCACTCCACTCCACTCCACTCCACTGCACTCCACTCCACTCCACTCCACTCCACTCCACTCCACTCCACTCCACTCCACACCTCTCCACTCCACTCCACTCCACTCCACTCCACTCCCCTCCACTCCACTCCAGTCCACTCCACTCCACTCCACACCACTCCACTCCACTCCACACCTCTCCACTCCACTCCACTCCACTCCACTCCACTCCACTCCACTCCACTCCACTCCACTCCACTCCGTTTTACTCCTCTCCACTCCACTCCACTCCACTCCACTCCACTCCATTCCACTACACTCCACTCCGTTTTACTCCTCTCCACTCCACTCCACTCCACTCCACTCCACTCCACTCCACTCCACTCCACTCCACTCCACTCCACACCTCTCCACTCCACTCCACTCCACTCCACTCCACTCCGTTTTACTCCTGTCCACTCCACTCCACTGCACTCCACTGCACTCCACTCCACTCCACTCCCCTCCACTCCACTCCTCTCCCTTTTACTCCTCTCCACTCCACACCTCTCCACTCCACTCCACTCCGCTCCGCACCACTCTACTCCACTCCACTCCACTCCACACCACTCCACTCCACTCCACACCTCTCCACTACACTCCACTCCGTTTTACTCCTCTCCACTCCACTCCACTCCACTCCACTCCACTCCACTCCACTCCACTCCACTCCACTCCACTCCACTCCACTCCACTCCACTCCACACCTCTCCACTCCACTCCACTCCACTCCACTCCACTCCGTTTTACTCCTGTCCACTCCACTCCACTGCACTCCACTGCACTCCACTGCACTCCACTCCACTCCACTCCCCTCCACTCTACTCCACTCTACACCACACCTCTCCACTCCACTCCACTCCGCTCCGCACCACTCTACTCCACTCCACTCCACTCCACACCACTCCACTCCACTCCACACCTCTCCACTCCACTCCACACAACACCTCTCCACTCCACTCCACTCCACTCCACTCCACTCCACTCCACTCCACTCCACTCCACTCCACTTCACTCCACTCCACTCCACTCCACTCCTCTCCCTTTTACTCCTCTCCACTCCACTCCACTCCACTCCACTCAGCTCCACTCCACACCACTTTACTACTCTCCACTCAACACCACTATACTCCACACCAAACCTCGCCACACCACACCTCTCCACTCCTCTCCACTCCACTCTGCTTCACTCCACTCCACTCCACTCCACTCCACTCCACTCCACTCCGTTTTACTCCTCTCCACTACACTCCTCTACACTCCACTCCACTCCACTCCACTCCACTCAAGTCAACACCACACCTCTCCACTCCACTCCACTCCACTCCACTCCACTCCACTCCACTGCACTCAGCTCCACTCCACACCACTTTACTACTCTCCACTCAACACCACTATACTCCACACCAAACCTCTCCACACCACACCTCTCCACTCCTCTCCACTCCACTCTACTCCACTCCACTCCGTTTTACTCCTCTCCACTCCACTCCTCTCCACTCCACTCCACTCCACTCCACTCCACTCCACTCCACTCCACTCCACTCCTCTCCACTCCACTCCACTCCACTCCACACCACACCTCTCCACTCCACTCCACTCCACTCCACACCTCTCCACTCCACTCCACTCCACTCCACTCCACTCCACTCCACTCCACTCCACTCCACTCCACTCCACTCCACTCCGTTTTACTCCTCTCCACTCCACTGCACTCCACTCCACTGCACTCCACTGCACTCCACTCCACTCCACTCCACTCCACTCCACTCCACTCCACTCCACTCCACTCCACTCCACTCCACTCCACTCCACTCCACTCCGTTTTACTCCTCTCCACTCCACTCCACTCCACTCCACTCCACTCCATTCCACTACACTCCACTCCGTTTTACTCCTCTCCACTCCACTCCACTCCACTCCACTCCACTCCACTCCACTCCACTCCACTCCACTCCACTCCACTCCACTCCACTCCTCTCCACTCCACTCCACTCCACTCCACACCACACCTCTCCACTCCACTCCACTCCACTCCACTCCACTCCACTCCACACCTCTCCACTCCACTCCACTCCACTCCACTCCACTCCACTCCACTCCATCCCACTCCACTCCACTCCACTCCACTCCGTTTTACTCCTCTCCACTCCACTGCACTCCACTGCACTCCACTCCACTCCACTCCACTCCACTCCACTCCACTCCACTCCACTCCACTCCACTCCACTCCACTCCACTCCACACCTCTCCACTCCACTCCACTCCACTCCACTCCACTCCACTCCACTCCACTCCACTCCACTCCTTTTTACTCCTCTCCACTCCACTCCACTCCACTCCACTCCACTCCACTCCATTCCACTACACTCCACTCCGTTTTACTCCTCTCCACTCCACTCCACTCCACTCCACTCCACTCCACTCCACTCCACTCCACTCCACTCCGTTTTA
>JAUPFR010000020.1:327979-335479 GCA_036925125.1 Oreortyx pictus | reverse complement strand
CTCTCCACTCCACTCCACTCCACTCCACTCCACTCCACTCCACTCCACTCCACTCCACTCCACTCCACTCCTTTTTACTCCTCTCCACTCCACTCCACTTCACCTCACTCCACTCCACTCCACTTCACCTCACTCCACTCCACTCCACTCCACTCCACTCCACTCCACTCCACACTACTCCACAACTCTCCACTCCACTCCACTCCACTCCACTCCACTCCACTCCACTCCACTCCTTTTTACTCCTCTCCACTCCACTCCACTCCACTCCACTGCACTCCACTCCACTCCACTCTACTCCACTCCACTCCACTCCACACCTCTCCACTCCACTCCACTCCACTCCACTCCACTCCACTCCACTCCACTCAACACCACACCTCTCCACTCCACTCCACTCCGCTCCACTCCACTCCACTCCTCTCCACTCCACTCCACTCCACACCACACCTCTCCACTCCACTCCACTCCACTCCACTCCACTCCACTCCACTCCACTCCACTCCACTCCACTCCACTCCACTCCACACCTCTCCACTCCACTCCACTCCACTCCACTCCACTCCACTCCACTCCACTCCACTCCACTCCACTCCGTTTTACTCCTCTCCACTCCACTCCACTCCACTCCACTCCACTCCACTCCACTCCACTCCACTCCACTCCACTCCACTGCAAACCTCTCCACTCCACTCAACACCACACCTCTCCACTCCACTCCACTCCACTCCACTCCACTCCACTCCACTCCACTCCACTCCACTCCACTCCACTCCACTCCACTCCACTCCACTCCGTTTTACTCCTCTCCACTCCACTCCTCTACACTCCACTCCACTCCACTCCACTCCACTCCACTCCTCTCCCTTTTACTCCTCTCCACTCCACTCCACTCCACTCCACTCCACTCCACTCCACTCCACTCCACTCCACTGCACTCCACTGCACTCCGCTCCACTCCACTCCACTCCACTCTACTCCACTCCACTCCACTTCACCTCACTCCAGTCCACACCACACCACACCTCTCCACTCCACTCCACTCCACTCCACACTACTCCACAACTCTCCACTCCACTCCACTCCACTCCACTCCACTCCACTCCACTCCTTTTTACTCCTCTCCACTCCACTCCACTCCACTCCACTCCACTCCACTCCACTCCACTCCACTCCACTCCACTCCACTCCACACCTCTCCACTCCACTCCACTCCACTCCACTCCACTCCACTCCACTCAACACCACACCTCTCCACTCCACTCCACTCCGCTCCACTCCACTCCACTCCTCTCCACTCCACTCCACTCCACTCCACACCACACCTCTCCACTCCACTCCACTCCACTCCACTCCACTCCACTACACACCTCTCCACTCCACTCCACTCCACTCCACTCCGCTCCACTCCGCTCCACTCCACTCTACTCCACTCCACTCCACTTCACCTCACTCCAGTCCACACCACACCACACCTCTCCACTCCACTCCACTCCACTCCACTCCACACTACTCCACAACTCTCCACTCCACTCCACTCCACTCCACTCCTTTTTACTCCTCTCCACTCCACTCCACTCCACTCCACTGCACTCCACTCCACTCCACTCCACTCCACTCCGCTCCACTCCACTCCACTCCTCTCCACTCCACTCCACTCCACTCCACACCACACCTCTCCACTCCACTCCACTCCACTCCACTCCACTCCACTCCACTCCACTCCACACCTCTCCACTCCACTCCACTCCACTCCACTCCACTCCACTCCACTCCACTCCACTCCACTCCACTCCACTCCACTCCACTCCACTCCACTCCACTCCGTTTTACTCCTCTCCACTCCACTCCACTCCACTCCACTCCACTCCACTCCACTCCACTCCACTCCACTCCACTCCACTCCACTCCACACCTCTCCACTCCACTCAACACCACACCTCTCCACTCCACTCCACTCCACTCCACTCCACTCCACTCCACTCCACTCCACTCCACTCCACTCCACTCCACTCCGTTTTACTCCTCTCCACTCCACTCCTCTACACTCCACTCCACTCCACTCCACTCCACTCAAGTCAACACCACACCTCTCCACTCCACTCCACTCCACTCCACTCCACTGCACTCCACTGCACTCCGCTCCACTCCACTCCACTCCACTCTACTCCACTCCACTCCACTCTACTCCACTCCACTCCACTTCACCTCACTCCAGTCCACACCACACCACACCTCTCCACTCCACTCCACTCCACTCAACTCCACACTACTCCACAACTCTCAACTCCACTCCACTCCACTCCACTCCACTCCACTCCACTCCGTTTTACTCCTCTCCACTCCACTCCACTCCACTCCACTCCACTCCACTCCACTCCATTTTACTCCTCTCCACTCCACTCCACTCCACTCCACTCCACTCCACTCCACTCCACTCCACTCCACTCCACTCCATTTTACTCCTCTCCACTCCACTCCACTCCACTCCACTCCACTCCACTCCACTCCACTCCACTCCACTCCACTCAACACCACACCTCTCCACTCCACTCCACTCCGCTCCGCACCACTCTACTCCACTCCACTCCACTCCACTCCACTCCACTCCACTCCACTCCACTCCACTCCACACCACACCTCTCCACTCCACTCCACTCAACTCCACTCCACACCTCTCCACTCCACTCCACTCCACTCCACTCCACTCCACTCCACTCCGTTTTACTCCTCTCCACTCCACTCCACTCCACTCCACTCCACTCCACTCCACTCCACTCCACTCCACTCCACTCCACACCTCTCCACTCCACTCCACTCCACTCCACTCCACTCCACTCCACTCCACTCCGTTTTACTCCTGTCCACAGCACTCCACTGCACTCCACTGCACTCCACTGCACTCCACTCCACTCCACTCCCCTCCACTCTACTCCACTCAACACCACACCTCTCCACTCCACTCCACTCCGCTCCGCACCACTCTACTCCACTCCACTCCACTCCACTCCACTCCACTCCACTCCACTCCACTCCACTCAACACCACTCCACTCCACTCCACTCCACTCCTCTCCACTCCACTCTACTCCACTCCACTCCGTTTTACTCCTCTCCACTCCACTCCTCTCCACTCCACTCAATTCCACTCCACTCCACTCCACTCCACTCCTCTCCACTCCACTCCACTCCACTCCACACCACACCTCTCCACTCCACTCCACTCCACTCCACTCCACTCCACTCCACTCCACACCTCTCCACTCCACTCCACTCCACTCCACTCCACTCCACTCCACTCCACTCCGTTTTACTCCTCTCCACTCCACTGCACTCCACTGCACTCCACTCCACTCCACTCCACTCCACTCCACTCCACTCCACTCCACTCCACTCCACTCCACTCCACACCTCTCCACTCCACTCCACTCCACTCCACTCCACTCCACTCCACTCCACTCCACTCCGTTTTACTCCTCTCCACTCCACTCCACTCCACTCCACTCCACTCCATTCCACTACACTCCACTCCGTTTTACTCCTCTCCACTCCACTCCACTCCACTACACTCCACTCCACTCCACTCCACTCCACTCCTCTCCACTCCACTCCACTCCACTCCACACCACACCTCTCCACTCCACTCCACTCCACTCCACTCCACTCCACACCTCTCCACTCCACTCCACTCCACTCCACTCCTCTCCCTTTTACTCCTCTCCACTCCACTCCACTCCACTCCACTCCACTCCACTCCACTCCACTCCACTGCACTCCGCTCCAATCCACTCCACTCCACTCTACTCCACTCCACTCCACTTCACCTCACTCCAGTCCACACCACACCACACCTCTCCACTCCACTCCACTCCACTCCACACTACTCCACAACTCTCCACTCCACTCCACACCACTCCACTCCACTCCTTTTTACTCCTCTCCACTCCACTCCACTCCACTCCACTCCACTCCACTCCACTCCACTCCACTCCACTCCACACCTCTCCACTCCACTCCACTCCACTCCACTCCACTCCACTCCACTCAACACCACACCTCTCCACTCCACTCCACTCCGCTCCACTCCACTCCACTCCTCTCCACTCCACTCCACTCCACTCCACACCACACCTCTCCACTCCACTCCACTCCACTCCACTCCACTCCACTACACACCTCTCCACTCCACTCCACTCCACTCCACTCCGCTCCACTCCGCTCCACTCCACTCTACTCCACTCCACTCCACTTCACCTCACTCCAGTCCACACCACACCACACCTCTCCACTCCACTCCACTCCACTCCACACTACTCCACAACTCTCCACTCCACTCCACTCCACTCCACTCCTTTTTACTCCTCTCCACTCCACTCCACTCCACTCCACTGCACTCCACTCCACTCCACTCCACTCCACTCCACTCCACTCCACTCCACTCCACTCCACTCCACACCTCTCCACTCCACTCCACTCCACTCCACTCCACTCCACTCCACTCAACACCACACCTCTCCACTCCACTCCACTCCGCTCCACTCCACTCCACTCCTCTCCACTCCACTCCACTCCACTCCACACCACACCTCTCCACTCCACTCCACTCCACTCCACTCCACTCCACTCCACACCTCTCCACTCCACTCCACTCCACTCCACTCCACTCCACTCCACTCCACTCCACTCCACTCCACTCCTCTCAAGTCAACACCACACCTCTCCACTCCACTCCACTCCACTCCACTCCACTCCACTGCACTCCACTGCACTCCGCTCCACTCCACTCCACTCCACTCTACTCCACTCCACTCCACTTCACCTCACTCCAGACCACACCACACCACACCTCTCCACTCCACTCCACTCCACTCCACTCCACTCCACTCCACTCCACTCCACTCCACTCCACTCCACTCCACTCAACTCCACTCCACACCTCTCCACTCCACTCCACTCCACTCCACTCCTCTCCACTCCACTCCACTCCACTCCACTCCACTCCACTCGACTCCACTCAACACCACACCTCTCCACTCCACTCCACTCCGCTCCGCACCACTCTACTCCACTCCACTCCACTCCACTCCTCTCCACTCCACACCACACCTCTCCACTCCACTCCACTCCACTCCACTCCACTCCACTCCACTCCACTCCACTCCACACCTCTCCACTCCACTCCACTCCACTCCACTCCAATCCACTCCGTTTTACACCTCTCCACTCCACTCCACTCCACTCCACTCCACTCCATTCCACTACACTCCACTCCGTTTTACTCCGCTCCACTCCACTCCACTCCACTCCACTCCACTCCACTCCACTCCACACCTCTCCACTCCACTCCACTCCACTCCACTCCACTCCACTCCGTTTTACTCCTGTCCACTCCACTCCACTGCACTCCACTGCACTCCACTGCACTCCACTCCACTCCACTCCCCTCCACTCTACTCCACTCAACACCACACCTCTCCACTCCACTCCACTCCGCTCCGCACCACTCTACTCCACTCCACTCCACTCCACACCACTCCACTCCACTCCACACCTCTCCACTACACTCCACTCCAATTTACTCCTCTCCACTCCTCTCCACTCCACTCCACTCCACTCCACTCCACTCCACTCCACTCCACTCCACTCCATTCCACTCCACTCCACTCCACACCTCTCCACTCCACTCCACTCCACTCCACTCCACTCCACTCCGTTTTACTCCTGTCCACTCCACTCCACTGCACTCCACTGCACTCCACTGCACTCCACTCCACTCCACTCCCCTCCACTCTACTCCACTCTACACCACACCTCTCCACTCCACTCCACTCCGCTCCGCACCACTCTACTCCACTCCACTCCACTCCACACCACTCCACTCCACTCCACACCTCTCCACTCCACTCCACACAACACCTCTCCACTCCACTCCACTCCACTCCACTCCACTCCACTCCACTCCACTCCACTCCACTCCACTCCACTCCACTCAGCTCCACTCCACACCACTTTACTACTCTCCACTCAACACCACTATACTCCACACCAAACCTCTCCACACCACACCTCTCCACTCCTCTCCACTCCACTCTGCTTCACTCCACTCCACTCCACTCCACTCCACTCCACTCCACTCCACTCCACTCCACTCCACTCCACTCCGTTTTACTCCTCTCCACTACACTCCTCTACACTCCACTCCACTCCACTCCACTCCACTCAAGTCAACACCACACCTCTCCACTCCACTCCACTCCACTCCACTGCACTGCACTCAGCTCCACTCCACACCACTTTACTACTCTCCACTCAACACCACTATACTCCACACCAAACCTCTCCACACCACACCTCTCCACTCCTCTCCACTCCACTCTACTCCACTCCACTCCGTTTTACTCCTCTCCACTCCACTCCTCTCCACTCCACTCCACTCCACTCCACTCCACTCCACTCCACTCCTCTCCACTCCACTCCACTCCACTCCACACCACACCTCTCCACTCCACTCCACTTCACTCCACACCTCTCCACTCCACTCCACTCCACTCCACTCCACTCCACTCCACTCCACTCCACTCCACTCCACTCCGTTTTACTCCTCTCCACTCCACTGCACTCCACTCCACTGCACTCCACTCCACTCCACTCCACTCCACTCCACTCCACTCCACTCCACACCTCTCCACTCCACACCACTCCACTCCACTCCACTCCACTCCACTCCGTTTTACTCCTCTCCACTCCACTCCACTCCACTCCACTCCATTCCACTACACTCCACTCCGTTTTACTCCTCTCCACTCCACTCCACTCCACTCCACTCCACTCCACTCCACTCCACTCCTCTCCACTCCACTCCACTCCACTCCACACCACACCTCTCCACTCCACTCCACTCCACTCCACTCCACTCCACACCTCTCCACTCCACTCCACTCCACTCCACTCCACTCCATCCCACTCCACTCCACTCCACTCCGTTTTACTCCTCTCCACTCCACTGCACTCCACTCCACTCCACTCCACTCCACTCCACTCCACTCCACTCCACTCCACTCCACTCCACTCCACTCCACACCTCTCCACTCCACTCCACTCCACTCCACTCCACTCCACTCCACTCCACTCCACTCCGTTTTACTCCTCTCCACTCCACTCCACTCCACTCCACTCCACTCCACTCCACTCCACTCCATTCCACTACACTCCACTCCGTTTTACTCCTCTCCACTCCACTCCACTCCACTCCACTCCACTCCACTCCACTCCACTCCACTCCACTCCACACCTCTCCACTCCACTCCACTCCACTCCACTCCACTTCGTTTTACTCCTGTCCACTCCACTCCACACCTCTCCACTGCACTCCACTGCACTCCACTCCACTCCACTCCCCTCCACTCTACTCCACTCAACACCACACCTCTCCACTCCACTCCACTCCGCTCCGCACCACTCTACTCCACTCCACTCCACTCCACACCACTCCACTCCACTC
>JAUPFR010000020.1:320479-322979 GCA_036925125.1 Oreortyx pictus | reverse complement strand
CTCCACTCCACTCTACTCCACTCCACTCCACTCCACACCTCTCCACTCCACTCCACTCCACTCCACTCCACTCCACTCCACTCCACTCAACACCACACCTCTCCACTCCACTCCACTCCGCTCCACTCCACTCCACTCCTCTCCACTCCACTCCACTCCACTCCGTTTTACTCCTCTCCACTCCACTCCACTGCACTCCACTGCACTCCACTCCACTCCACTCCACTCCACTCCACTCCACTCCACTCCACTCCACTCCACTCCACTCCACACCTCTCCACTCCACTCCACTCCACTCCACTCCACTCCACTCCACTCCACTCCACTCCACTCCACTCCGTTTTACTCCTCTCCACTCCACTCCACTCCACTCCCCTCCACTCCATTCCACTACACTCCACTCCGTTTTACTCCTCTCCACTCCACTCCACTCCACTCCACTCCACTCCACTCCACTCCACTCCACTCCACTCCACTCCACTCCACTCCTCTCCACTCCACTCCACTCCACTCCACACCACACCTCTCCACTCCACTCCACTCCACTCCACTCCACTCCACACCTCTCCACTCCACTCCACTCCACTCCACTCCATCCCACTCCACTCCACTCCACTCCGTTTTACTCCTCTCCACTCCACTGCACTCCACTGCACTCCACTCCACTCCACTCCACTCCACTCCACTCCACTCCACTCCACTCCACTCCACTCCACACCTCTCCACTCCACTCCACTCCACTCCACTCCACTCCACTCCACTCCACTCCACTCCACTCCGTTTTACTCCTCTCCACTCCACTCCACTCCACTCCACTCCACTCCACTCCACTCCATTCCACTACACTCCACTCCGTTTTACTCCTCTCCACTCCACTCCACTCCACTCCACTCCACTCCACTCCACTCCACTCCACTCCACTCCACACCTCTCCACTCAACTCCACTCCACTCCACTCCACTCCACTTCGTTTTACTCCTGTCCACTCCACTCCACTGCACTCCACTGCACTCCACTGCACTCCACTCCACTCCACTCCCCTCCACTCTACTCCACTCAACACCACACCTCTCCACTCCACTCCACTCCACACCTCTCCACTCCACTCCACTCCACTCCACTCCACTCCACTCCATCCCACTCCACTCCACTCCACTCCGTTTTACTCCTCTCCACTCCACTGCACTCCACTCCACTCCACTCCACTCCACTCCACTCCACTCCACTCCACTCCACTCCACTCCACTCCACTCCACACCTCTCCACTCCACTCCACTCCACTCCACTCCACTCCACTCCACTCCACTCCGTTTTACTCCTCTCCACTCCACTCCACTCCACTCCACTCCACTCCATTCCACTACACTCCACTCCGTTTTACTCCTCTCCACTCCACTCCACTCCACTCCACACCTCTCCACTCAACTCCACTCCACTCCACTCCACTCCACTTCGTTTTACTCCTGTCCACTCCACTCCACTGCACTCCACTGCACTCCACTGCACTCCACTCCACTCCACTCCCCTCCACTCTACTCCACTCAACACCACACCTCTCCACTACACTCCACTCCGCTCCGCACCACTCTACTCCACTCCACTCCACTCCACACCACTCCACTCCACTCCACACCTCTCCACTCCACTCCACACAACACCTCTCCACTCCACTCCACTCCACTCCACTCCACTCCACTCCACTCCACTCCACTCCTCTCCCTTTTACTCCTCTCCACTCCACTCCACTCCACTCCACTCCACTCAGCTCCACTCCACACCACTTTACTACTCTCCACTCAACACCACTATACTCCACACCAAACCTCTCCACACCACACCTCTCCACTCCTCTCCACTCCACTCTGCTTCACTCCACTCCACTCCACTCCACTCCACTCCACTCCACTCCACTCCACTCCACTCCACTCCACTCCACTCCACTCCACTCCGTTTTACTCCACTCCACTACTCCACTCCACTCCACACCACTCCACTCCACACCTCTCCACTCCACTCCACACCTCTCCAATCCACTCAACACCACACGTCTCCACTCCACTCCACTCCACTCCACTGCACTCCACTCCACTCCACTCCACTCCACTCCACTCCACTCCACTCCGTTTTACTCCTCTCCACTCCACTCCTCTACACTCCACTCCACTCCACTCCACTCCACTCAAGTCAACACCACACCTCTCCACTCCACTCCACTCCACTCCACTCCACTGCACTCCACTGCACTCCGCTCCACTCCACTCCACTCCACTCTACTCCACTCCACTCCACTCCACTCCACTCCACTCCACTCCACTCCACACTACTCCACTCCACTCCTTTTTACTCCTCTCCACTCCACTCCACTCCACTCCACTCCACACTACTCCACAACTCTCCACTCCACTCCACTCCACTCCACTCCACTCCTTTTTACTCCTCTCCACTCCACTCCACTCCACTCCACTGCACTCCACTCCACTCCACTCCACTCCACTCCACT